>JAEIIG010003845.1:0-105163 GCA_018904695.1 Drosophila parvula
ATTTAGCTTATAAAATCACCTAGTAAAAAACTCTACATCTTGTATAAATACCTTAAATAACTTGCTATTAAAAGAACAAGTTTCATGTTTGATATTTAGTACTCCCCGAACTTATTTAATAATGGAAAAACCATTTCAATCCCTTTTAATACAGATGTGTGCTTTAAACAGGAAAAACTGTGTACCGAAAGCAAATGATTTATGGCACCACGTGCTTGGGTTTTGTATTTGTTTTCAACCAAAAATTACTGACCTATGGCCAAGCTAATGGCCACGAACAACGAACCTTATGTTAGCCCACCGCTACTGTTAAAATTGTACAGCAAAAGAGTTGGTGAAAACCTCTTAAAATCCTTAACAGGGGCTAAGAGAGTGAAAATGCTTGTTAACAGTGAAGGCTCTTTGGGAAATTTACTCTTGAATTTGGTCTCTTTCTGTTACCAAGCCTGCTGTTAAGCCAAAGGACACTCTGTAAATATTTACAAGAATGTTAGGCTAATGGCCAAAAGCAGCATAAATCACAGAAGTCGAGGCTGTGTCGACGGCAATGCGGTTGCAGTGGGCTGTCACCACCCGCCCCCAAAATACCGTAAGCCACTCCCCCCTTTGCAAGTGCCCCAAATGTGCATTTAAATTAGCGAAGGAGGATGGGGAGTAGGGAGGTAGGGGTGTACCCATACATTTTCCTCGCACAACTGCAATGTCATTTCTATGCACAATGAATGCATAAATCATTAACAAGCGCCCGCCGCTCGCCGCAAAAATAATAACAATAATGCTAAAAACTGCAGCACAACCGATGTTGCCACAATGCCCATGTGGATGCCACCGAACGCCACCCAATCAGCAAACCACTTCCAGACCAGCCGCCCCATCGGTGGCATGTGCAACCAATTACTGGCATTTCCGGCAATCAGTTTTTAGCGCCCCAAAAACTGAAATTCGCAAACAACCGAGCTGCCTGCCGAGTATAGTTGTAATCATTTTTGGAAATTTCGAATTTCAATTCGATTCCCGTCCGAACATCGATGTCCGTCCGTTGCGCCCCGAGTTGAGCAGTCAAAATTTATGTTCCCGTCCATAGATCATCACGGAATGACACTCGGGGCAGAGGCAGTTGTTGTGTGGGGTGCGAGTCCTTTCGGCCATCGGATAGAATGACATTTTTCCCTTCAGCGATAAAGGATTGGGATGGGAGCTCAAATTGCTTTAGATATGTGGCATTTTTGTGTCATTTTTTATTAAGTTCTTGGCAGCTTGGGAAGGAGAGTGCTGGTCTTAGTTGCTAACTGTGTATAGAAAAATACTGAACTATAATGAAGAGAAGGTTGATTAATAGATAATAGTTTATTTTGGGTAAATTCTAGATATTAAATTATTTAAAAACTACCCTTAAAGCCAGTTACAAACAGCCTTTAACTAATTCCATTTAAGCTAAAGTTGCGAATAAATAAATGTTAAAGGAAACTTACCCAGGCTACCCCCAGATAAATTCCAATTTAAGCTCATCTCCGTGGCTCGGCTGCATCCGAACATGTCTTGGCCATCTGAAAATGTCTTATGGTTGACTGCCAGAGATTGCGAGACTTGTCAGTCAGTCAGCCAGCGGTGGCCGAGTGACCTTTTCGATGCGCTCACCTTGCCCACCCATATCACCTCCCTTTTTGGATTGGAAAAATGTCAAAAATGATATTTGCATTCTGGCCATATTCCGTTTTCTCTGCTTCCATTTAATTGAAATCGAAATTGAGTCTCTGGTTGCTGTGCTATTTTATAGGTACTTCTTGGGACGATACAGGCTTAAAATAATGATGATAAAAAATTGCGGTTAATGTGTGGCATGTATCAATGGCGAACTCTTTTAATTAAACAACTGACCAGCCGTTGATAATGATGATTATTGATAACGAGCTCCTGTATTTTTCCATTGGCATACACTAATATGAATGACATTAAAATTATGCGAAACAAACAAAAGCCAACAGAAACAAAACCACATACAGATCTCGAACAGAATGCCAATTAGCCTATTGAATTTCATTTGAATTCCAACTTTCCCTGTTCGACAAGAAATTGAATCTCTTTTTCATATAAAATGTTACAATAACCGAATGTTTTTAGTTATTTAAAATGCGTTCAGTTCTTTGTTTTATTATTTCGAGCCATACATCAATGAATCGGAATATTTAAATTTAATTAACTTTTAAAAGTAAACTCAAAACGGAGCATTGATCAACAGAAATACTAATTTAATTAGGGAGAGTGTTTGAAATCTAAAACATTCTCTGCTTTAATTAAATTGAAGTACAAAAATGATATTTTGTGTTTTCCGAACCAAGCGAATATAAAGGCGAGGATAAACCAAGAAAAATGATAGCCCATCAAGGACTCTTCAAATTGATTAATGGGGTCGCCATAGAAAAGTGCATTGCATGTAACAAAATCGGAAACGGAAAAGCATAGAGAAGCGTCTAAACCAGAAACCAATCACTTATCATTTGTTGCAGCTTGAAAAGGGGCAGCGCACTAATTGAATGTCATCAGGGCCATCGACAATGTCAATTTGAAATATTATTAAGACCATTTTACATGCAGTTCGCACTTTTTCCATGGCGCAAATTGAGAGGAGGAAAAGTGATGCCGTCTAAGTCAGCGCTGGTCAGCGAAATGTGCGTAAACAGCATTAATTTTTGTCTTTCTTTTTTCTTTATTCAATTTTTTACACTTCCTTTTGTAAATGACAAGATTTTTATTAAGAACTTTTAACAGAGGAAAGTCGAGCAGAAATAAATGAAAAGCTGCTGCTTAAGAACTTTAATTTATGTGTTTCGGTGTTTAATTTGTCCTCACTATTTAATAGGCTTCAATTTAAAATATTATATATTATAATTTTTATGTAAATACAATTATTTAGGCAAGAATCATAACTCAGCCCTCAAACGAAACGTGATCCTTTAACTGTCAAAAACTCTGCAGGTTCCCTCGAAAGTCTGCAACCTTTCTGCTCCTTTTTTTTTGGCAGCTTCTACACCAGCCAGACAAGCCGGCTGACTCTGAAACCGAAAGCCAAAACTGCACATAATAAAATACAAAAAAATAAAATAAACAAGAAAAAACAAAAGAAAAACAAAGCAGCCGACAAGAAGGGGGTGAGATATAGAGCGAGGACCTCCAGACCCGTTTTATTTATAATGAAGTTCATTTACTTTGTGCAAAAATACAAAAAGAGCACACAAACGATTTAGTTCTGGGCGGAAGGAAGCGAAGAGGAGTGCAAGTCCTGGTGCACTGTCTTCGTGGCAGTTGCTGTTGCTTTTGTTTTTTAGCTGTTGTTTCTTGCAAGATTAATATGCTGCCGTTTTCCACTACTTATGCTGCCTTTCAAGCCCAGGCCCAGGCACATCCTGTCAAGCAACGCCCAAACACACGCACACGAAACTCCCCTAAACAGTGGTTTCTGGGAAAACATTATTAGTCGATTCGAGGAAACATAAAAGTGTCTCCTTTCAAGCCAAACATAAATGTTCTTTAACTACCAGAACGGGAAAAGAATTCATTTTATTTTGCGTAATTGCATTTGGCAAGATTCGCTACAATTTTATGAAATTTCCTAGCCTTAAATGAGCATCAGTTAATTATGAAAAATTCCTTAAACTGTAATGCCAATAATATTGCTTAGACAAATGCAATTTTAGCAACTCAATTGCTTAACAATTGAGTTGGAAATAATTCCAGAGGGTATTAATATTGCTATAAAGAAAAGGTTTTTAAGATATCAAAAAAAAAAAAAATAACACATTAAATAAAGTTATATTACATTTTATATGAATTATAACATATGGCTTTCTGTGTTTTTGTTGCTCTTAAAAAAACACTTTTATATTATTTATTACGATAGCACTGTATCTGTTTACCATTCCCTTACATTCTCCATGTGTGCTCTTTTCACTTTAATGAGCGTGTGCGTGTGCTTTTCCTAAAGTGTGTGTGTGTAAAAACTTAAGTCGGGAAAGAAGTCTTTTCCGAAGCAAAAGGCGTGCCGACAGGCAACGAAATACTTGGTAAACGAAAATATTATACATCTACTTTAAGAGGGGGATTTATGGTGCTCCTTGCCTTTGCCAATGCGCCGTTTACTTTTCCCCATCCCCCATTTCCCAGGCCCCTCCTTCAAGCCCAAACCTTTGCTCAGCGAGATGCAATGAAGCCGAAATGCAGCACTCAACTTGAGCTCCTGTCGCTCCCTCAACGAGCCGAAAATCTTAACGGCGGCTCCCTCGGCGAAAATGAGCAGGAAACGGGCGGCTCCTTTCCACTGGCTTCTGGCATTTTCATTTGCATCCTTTGGCGCTGCCATAACTGCCGCCGCCTGTATGCAGTTACACATCACACTTTAGGCGGACAAAGTGGCAGTTTCCTCCGGCACACAGTTTGTCTTTTCATTAGTTTCGGATTTAAGTGTTATCCTTAGAGTCGGCGGCGCCTGGTAAAACGAGTTTCGTTTGCCTAAATTCTGGCTATGAGCTCCTGAATATTCACCAGACCAGAGATAGCTTGACCTTTTGATGGCGTCTTTCTGGGAATTTTCCATTAGCTTTGTTGGGCTAAAGAACTCCGAGTTCTTGAGACTCTCAGTGAATAAATTCTTAAAGAAAAATAATATGAATTTCAAAGAGTTAGATCAAAATTCAATAAGTATTTTTTGTTGTTGTTTAATATTATTTGAAGATTTTTCCCCGAGCTCTCCCCTATTACTTTCCATCATGATCGCCTTTATTGTGCCTCAAATTTGTAAGCACCTTTCGATGCGAATCCTTGTGGGGATCCCGGAGCTTGAGGGCAAAGCAAACCGGGGTTAGGATGTCGTCCACATGCGGAATCTTCGATGAACTGGGCATTCGCTTTAGACCCGTCCATACCCGGTGCCGCGATTTGGAGTCCTCGGTGGGAGTAGCTGATACGGCGACCTCAAATGATCCGACCTGTGGCGGACCATCGTCGTTGATCCTCAGCTGTAGATTGACCTTTGGGTGGATGGCCCTCAGAGCGTCCGCCAGCGAAGAATGGAGATGCAAGGCCCGTTTCCGGTAGATTTGTCGATGGTGGCAGTGTTCGATGTAGAGCACCGGTTGGCCCGGATCCAATGGCCGATTGTTGGGCATCTCGACGGACAGGTTTACACGCAGACACACTCGGACAGGTAGACAGACTATGGGCTCCAAAGTACCAAACTCATTGCAGCTGGCGGGGGACAAACCTTTGGTCTAGAGAGGGGAGAGACTGTGGCTCACAGGCTTGACACAATTCTCCTGGGCAGCCAGCTCAGTTGAGCTACGAAATCGAGGAGGTGGAGGTTACGGGGCCACCTTCATAAATCAAATAAAAGAGCGTATCTGACAAATAAATCTTCGAGAGCAAAACAGGCTCGACAAGACAAAAAAAGAAAAGAACATGCAAATGCGCATAAAATATGCTAAAGCCACAGGACTTAAAATGAATACAAAAAAAATTTCACTTATCAGCGAACATAAACACAGTGGCTACTAACAAATTGCCACTAAAAAGGTAGTGGATTAGTATAAATTCTTTTAATGAATGTAATGAATGAATGTAATGAATTACTTATAATAATTAGTAATTATAAATGTACAATAAGTTTCTCTTGGATTTATATTTGATTTGTGACAGCAGAATTCAAATTATTTTTTTAGTTTGTTAGTTTATAATGATTTCAAATTTTAAATAGAAATTTTATTCTATATACAAAAAATTTATAAAAAATAATGTAATGGTTTCTCTTATCAAATTATTACTGTACATCTAGTATATCCTTATATTGTCCAGTTTTTGCTGACATTTCGACCTGCGGCGACTTGAAAATATAATCGAGTCGATTTTTTTTCCAACAAATTGTGCCAAGCTAAAGAGTAAAGCCACACACAGACACAGGCAAATAGGAATTTTTCCCGTATAGAAAGGAAGCCAAATGAAAAAAAGGAAAATGTATATTTTAATAAACCGAACACAAAGCCGAGGAGGAGCCACCCACCGCCCAGCCAGCGGCAAGGTTAGCCAGTTCATTCATTCGGTTTTATTCACAGTTATTGAAAGTAGAGCAGCGCTGCTCTCGAATAATATAAAAATAAATAAAAGTAAGACCAAGTCGTGAGCTGCCATCCCAGCTATGATAATATGGCACAAGGGTTAGGGGTCGGAACGTGAACAGTTGACAGACGACAACGAATTCAACGCAAATCCCAAGAGCCCAAATCAAGACTCAATAGTCGCCGCGTGAAATACTCAGGGCGTATGCTGATATAATGAAACACACAAAATTAAAGAATATTTTGGCAATATTTAAGGCTGACATGGTTCGAAAAAGTATCTACAAATCACCTAAAAAATATTCTTTATATATTTTTATAAATTCAAACACTTTTTTTTTTCCTAATTAAGACCCAACGCAATATCCCCTTGCTTTCCACGACTAGCAGAAATATATTCACCGACTTCAAAATCTTGAAGTTTTGGCTGCTGTGACGATTGGTTGGTGGCTGATTCCTCTGATTGGATCAGCTTCTAGAGATTGTGTTGTCAAAAGTCCCAACAAGCACGGGCTCAGGCACAGTCACAGTCACAAAATAGTCATGGGGGCGCTCTTGACTTTAGCTTTAAGTTGGCAAACGTAGTTTATGGCAAACATTTGCTCGCCGCATTTCATTTGGGCTTAATAAAAGCCAAGAAATATTAGCCAGGGATTTATGAGAGTTTATCCGTTTGAATATCTAGAAAAAAACTCCTAAAGGGTCAAAAGGAACCCAAGCTCCTTATTGCTGCAAAATTTATTTGTACATTTTGTTGCTCAAAATAAACTAAATAATACGAGTTTCTGGGACGGACTGATTAAATGTTATGTTACTTTAATAGTGAACATTTAAGAACTACAGCTGCGTATAGAATATATTTTGTAATATTACATTGAAGAATAATATCAGCACAATATATATGGATTAAGAGTTTGCATTAAAAAAATAATGGTTAAATATCGATATAGTTTTTAAGATATGGTATAAAAGTGGGTAAACGTTTTAGCAAATACACTTTAAGTATTTAAAAGCCTGCCGATTTAAAGCCAACTTCTTTATATTTAATTTTAAATACGATTGCTTGGCGACTGATATTTTCGGTTTGGCGGACTCATTAAGATAATTGTGAACAGTATCGTGCCTTTCGGCAAGGCCGCCGCGAATTGAGGAACTTTGCACTCGTCAGCGGAAACTTATAGATGACCGGGTAAGCCGGTCAGCGGCCTCGTGCCATTTGTCAATGTTCCTGCAACTGCCACAGGGCTTCACGCAGCCTTCAACCTTCAGTTTCACTTATTCATTTTCCCCATCGCCCCCGGTTTTTCTTTTGCTTCGTTTTTTTTCACTCCCTCTCTTTGCAGCCCGCCACAAATTGGCCAATGCGTTTGTTCGGGCATCCAGAAGTTGCCGGGGATTAAAAAACGTTTTGCATGCCAGCGGCAAAAGGATGAGGAGGTGGGTTTCGGGACTCGGGATTCAGGGATTGAACTAGGGCGGGGATGGCAAATGAAATGCGTAAATGAATTTGCGAAAATTATTTGAGCCGCCCCTGGACGCCGGGATGCCTGGACGGGGCTTGATTAAATTTCTCTGTGCCAACGAGTCCGGCGGGCATAAAACGAATCCACATTATTTATAAAGTATCCGAATAAATGAGTTTCCATTGATATACAAACATAGATTGGGCGCTCATCGAGGGATTTCCCAGGCGGGGCAAATATTTTCCCCAATTTCTCTCGTCTTGGTTGTATTTTATTTATTTCAATTATGAAAAGTTTCGACCAACACGGCGATGGCCACAGAAATGCCTTGGAAAAAAATGCGAGGAAGAGGAAAAAGAAATGTCTTGAATGGATTTTTTCCCCTGTAAATTCACTTGAGTCCGCTGCCACTTCCCTTTTGTATCTGTATCTTTGCTGCTGCTGGTTTTTTTTTGTTCTCACATTTTATTTGTGCGGACGTGGGGTAAACAAACATTAACTGCTCAATTGTTTTCAACGCGCTGCTTTGTCCTGAATTGATGAGCTTTAAATCGGCGTGCCCCCGATGTCCTCTTTTGTTTTTATTTTATTTTTTTTTTGTTTCTCCCTCCGCCTGACTTTATTGTCCTATTTTGTCCTCTTTGGCTTGTGCTATGCCCCTCTTCATCACAGCAATTTATTCATAATCAACAGTGTTAGCCTAATTGGTATGTCAGGCAAAGAATCCCATGGCGTTTATTTAGTTTAAAAGGCGTTCTTGAAGTTTAATTCTCGCTCAGAGAGTTTAAAGATTTCTTCTAAAGAAAATTCCACAAATATTTGTATTGTACTTGCATTGGTTTATTGTTTTTGAAAGGAAAACATTGGCTTTAAGCAAAACATTCTTTTAAATATTATTCTTGGAATATTCTGTTAATAAATTACAGTCCATTTTTATACACGAGTGCTACAGATATCACTGGGCTTCTCAAAACTTTTAAAGAGGTATCCATGATACAAAGCGTTACATCTTAAAAAAAATTAAATTTAAATGTTGTACCTCAAAAATAATATTGCATACTTCTAGACTGATTTCTGGTGTACCCTGGATTTGGCAATAAGTGATAATCTCTATGATTTTTACTTACATTATAATTAAAAACACCTAAAAAATGAGCTCTCAAAGAGACTCAAATTCTTGTATATATTTTATATATTTTTTTAAGGAAATCAATTGCTGGAACGTCACTTGTGTGTTGTTTTATAACGGTATAATATTGCATTATAATATATCCAGCAGACCAGCAGAACAATGAGTTCCATTAGCCTCTCGCATATTTGCCCACAGGCTTATGCGCTCTGGTGTTGTCTTCAACAGGTAAACGTTTTTACGCTTTTTTTTGCGTCTGCTCTCTCTTCTGCTTATAATTAAATATTTTCTTTTCCATCTTCATAATTCTGAGAATGGGTTTCCGGCCGGATCCCGGGTCCACGGTGTTATTTTTAAAGTGTTTTGTTTATCTTTAATTAGCAGTTTGTACTGGCGCTTATCGCTGGCGAGAAGTGCGTGGGAGCATGGCAGCTTGGGCAGGAGGCTGACTTAATGGCAAAGTGGCGGTCGTGTGTGGGTGACTGCGTCGGATATGATTAATTACCTAATTATTGCATTAGATTATCGCACAGCTGCGGCTATTAGAAGTTAAAGCCTGGCCTGCGGCTTTTATTGCTGCCGTTTAATCACTGCCACCCAGCACCGAACTCAATGGATTTTCAATTCGAGTCTTGAGGTTAAGACATTTCCGAATAAGTGTGGTCAGCACATTTGCGGGGAAATGCCTGGAAAATGCCAAGCACGTTCAGCAAAACTATTGTGTTCCTGCCCTCTGATCAATGGCAAAACTATTTACACTTTAATGTGGCTATTGTGTGAAGTCATGGCTGGCACACAACTTCTGAAATTGTAATTGTATCAACAAGTAGGGGCCATAAATAGCACGTAGAAAATGCAAGATGCTCTTGGCCAAACAATAAAAATTAATATTCTTAAAAATAGACCAAACTTGGGGCATAAATCCGGTTAGCATGGGTCGAGCATCCGAAATGGACTACAGTTGTTTTCGTAACTTTTGTCTGTTGACCAGCCATTTTGTTGGCACCGACACAGATGTATCTGTATCCTTGAAAATCATTTTCAATATCAAAGTCACGTGCAAATGTTGTATATTAGTTTCCTGCCCGGACCGATGTTGGTTTTCCTGTGTTTTTTCTTGGCTTTGGCAGCTGCCACCTTGTTTACCAACGCTCTAGTGATTTTAGTTTGAATTTTACGTGCCCATCAAAATGATTATGGGCACGCACACACAGCCCGCACACCCTCACATAGATTTCGGTTGGTTCCATGTAGTTAACGTATTCATGCACTTCATTAGGAGCGACATGCCATGCGGCACAGAGCAAAGTGTTCGAGAATCTGTGTATCTGTGACTCTGCGTCGCCCCCAGAACTGCGGAGCTGTGTATCTGTGAGGTTGGAAATCTGCGTCGACAGGACCTGCGTATCTGTGTGTGTGTGTGTGTGTACCGGTGCGCGGTTGTCGCCTGGGACACTGATGTTTAGCGCTCGGCAAAGTCGTTTTAATTAAAGTTTGTGCAGGCATTGAAATTATGTACCATTACAGTTTTATGCATATTCAGCTAAGTGGTGTGACAGCGATGGGAATCTATCTATAAATGCAGTTGCGGTCACAACAATAGAAACATGCGGATTTTGGGGATTAGCTTTCTTTTGAAAACTTAATCGAATATTAAAATGATGTTAATGGATGGATAAACCTAGAACTACATATAATTAATAATACGATTTAGATTGGTGTTTTCTTGGGGTTTTACTGCAGAACATATTCAAAACATTGCCAACTCCAATGCATAATATTTGTAATTATTATCATTCCCTTGATATATCTTCGAAATCCCAATTGCTCGAGGCTAATATGATCTATTATATATAATATGATTTAAAGGGAGTTTCATGTGACTTTGGAAAGTACTTCTATTTATCTTCCACCTTAGTATTAATTTAATTCATTTTGAGATTACATATATTTGTTTTCAATATATTATTTTTGATTGCTATTATCTTGCCCTCATTTTATACATTTGTATATGTATATTTATATACATATATACATTTGTATATGTATTAGTGGGTATATGTATGTACATAAACACATGTGAGAGTCAATGAGTTCGAGCCGCAGAGTTTCGGTTGCGAGCTTGTTGTGTTGTTGTTGTTATCGTTTTGCCTGCCGAGAAATTAGTTATATAGTTTCGCTATGCATTAAGCCGATTAAAAGTTTTCCTATCAACACTATTGTAATTGCAACAAGTTGCCTTTACCTCCCTTTCTGAAGGGGATAGACTTGTAAATGAAGTGCAGACAACTCAGGGAATTCCCCGACACTTGAAATGCACTTGGGTAGTCATTGATTTTACTGAAATGTGATACTCACTGAAAGTAAATCCGATTAAAGGTTCAATATATCTTTTTTTATTTGTAAATTTAATACTTTAAGACGTTACAGTAAGGAGAAAAGTACTAAATATGTTTAAATACATTTCTGTAATAATAATTATAAATGGAAAGCACGCTAAAGTGTATCTTACAGTCATAGAGGAAGTGGTTGCTTTGTGCCAGACAATCAAATGTCATTCGCCTTAATTTCCCACCGGCAACTGCTTCACTCTTCCTGGAATTGGTCTGGTCTTGATCTTTTATAACGAAATATATGTAGATATGCATTTTCTGAAGAAATTCTTGGCTTAAATTAAAGTTAAAAGGTATGGGCGGTGGCCAAGATTTGGTTGATTCAAAATCGATGAGGAAATACTGGTAGGATGCGGTTGACCGCAGCAACCGAACAAAAGTGTTGAAAAGCCGGGCCCCGAGAACAATTGGCGGAAAAATGGCAAAAACCACAATGACTGTGCCGGCGGGAAAGGTGCAGGCAGTTTGTTGTTTTTGGAAACAATTGCAGTTTGCATTTATGCGAGAGACGCATCTGTAGCCATGTCGGCCGCTGGCATTGGAAATAACCCCAAGTAAATGTCAATGCAGGAAGCGCTGCGAGAACGCATAAATTTACCATCGCATTCGGACACAGAAATGAACAAACGACGAGCATTTGGAATTGCATTATAATTTGTTGTTGCTACACCAGCTATTGTCCGTGCTAGGGATGGGTGCTACATAGATATGTCAAGAAAATCGGAAATATCGGAAAAGATATATAAGTCGATTTTAATTTAGACTTGAGCTTAAATATGTATATGGTATGTCAATGTTCTTCACCATTATCTTTTAATATATTTTACAAAATATTGAAAAAACGAATTGCTTTATTATCCAATAATCAATTCGATATATTCGATATAATATCGACGACTAGACTCGATTATAAATGTGCCATTGACGCGTATGCACTCCAATAATAAAATAAGAAAGGAGTCGGGCTTGAACATTAATGTAATGTCTTTTAGTTATCGGTATGTAATAATTATACAAAAATATAAACGATATAAAATTCGATAAATTCGTTAAAGTATTAAAATACCGATATTTTGAGCCATTCCTAGTAACTTCTATAGGTAGAAGTACGCAACATGCAACACGTCAACATAGTGCCTGACAAAAGCCAGTCGCCCTGCGAATGCGTTCAAATGAGCTTGCTCTCGTTTTGGCTTTTGGGCTGCTTTGCGATTGCATTATTAATGCATAACTCTGGTCTGTTGTGGCACCGGGGAATTCCCGGTTTCACTGCCACTGCCTCTGCGTCCTTCAAGCCCACTTTTCCACCCACTTTTTCGCCCAGTTTTCCTCCCAGTGTTAATTAGCCCATCGCTGTTTGGGCAGCCTACAGGCCAGAAATATGCCCCTAAAAATTGCAGTCACAATAGCACTGAAGAAGTGTAATTAAGGCCATCAGGGATGGAGATACGAATGAGTCTTTGAACGAATAAATACGCAATGCATGGCCATTAGGGCTTTCACTTAGTCAATTGCTTATCCTACTGTACTGGGACTAATAAATACTTTGCCTTAAAGGGCTTGGTTGATTAACAAAGGCAATTAAATAATTAAATGTGTTAGATCTATCAGATATAATCTTATTTATTACCTTGTATCCATTATTATGATGTTTTACTAATGTAATCTAGCTAGATGAGCATCAATGATAAGTAAGGCGCCCTTTTTGTCATAATAGAGCAGCATAGCTAAGTCCTAAGCATTGTAAAGAGATTTTTTATTTTGTCCCAATAGAGCATCATAGCTAGATACGCAATTCCAATCGGTTCCTTTACTTTTATCCTAAATAGTTAGGATCCAAGTTCTGAATATCCTTCGAATACAATTTACGGGCTAACTTTTACTCGCCTGAAGTTGTTGTTTCAAGGCTTTTGTCGGAATATCCTGCTTTCTTTTTCACTAACGTCCTTTCCGCTACCGTGGAACGTGTCCTGAGTAATTGTGTTTGTGTGACAGGCGCGGAGCATAAAAGTGCAATTTATATGCTTAAATGACTTTATGATGCAACCAGGCAACGAAAAACCCTGGCGAAAATCCAGAAGCAAAGTGCTGAAAAACAACGTGGTGCACAGCAACAAGGAAAAACTCGGGTAGCACGTGAATTGTTTACATGTGATAGAGATTAATCCATCAACGCAAAAAGTGGGAGCTGCCACATGAAGATGGTGACGACGCTAAAGTCGTTGAGTCTTCTCTCCGGGAGGTCCTGTAAATTTCGTGCTCCGTAAGGGACCAAAGTCTCTCGAAGGAAACTTAATTAAAGGCTTTCAAACTTACTTATGGCCTGCACATGGAAACATTTTAATAAACAGTTGACTATTTTAATAAAGCTTTTTTTTCGCCACACACATCCTACATAACCATAATAATTATCATATTTTCCCGTTCGGCATATGCAAATGCTGGATTACAGTTTGCACTCATCATAAACACAAATATTCATGGCTCTGCGGTCCAAAAAGTCAAAGTTCACTTAAAGTCCTTGAGAGCTATTACCATGTATCTGTACTATTTTTGTTGGTCGGTTGCCCTAATATAATCAGAGTTAAATTATGTTTGAGTTAGCTATGATGTAGTAGTGGTATCAGGAATATAAATAAATGGTTAATAAATATATTTATAATCTGATCTTAAAGTTTAAGTTATGACTTTGTCTAAGTGTCTTTGCTTTTCTGTTAATTTACTTTGAAAGCAAAATCAATCAAACACAAGAACATAGTTATTTTAATGATGTATTTTATTCATTTTAGAGTATTTGTTCGTTTAAGTGTATTTATTTATTTGAATAACAGCTAATCCTCCCTTCGCGCAGCTGCAACTTTTGTTTTTTTTTCACATATATATTTTTTATTGTAGATGCGCTACTTTAACTTTACCCTTCCATTAAATTTTTTTTTTTTTTGTTCGTTAGTTCAAGCTTTTGACTGTTTGCTGACTTTAAGGGCAAGCAAATAATTTTATTTTTTCTACGCCAGTTTTGAACATGCATGCATATGGGGAAGATATGTAAATTGTAGCCGAGTGCTGAGCGAATCCCACAGAAGTACAAAAATAGTTAGTAGCCCAGTTTTATTCAGCCAAGCTACATACATATATGAATATTCATTTTGGTTTGAAACTGAAGGGGGAAGGAGGCTGAAAGGACGAACAAAAAATTTATATATACCATAACGAAGTATTTTAAAGCGCTGGTTAGAGGACAAAACTAGGCCCAAGAACGATTTAACCGCATAATTTACAATGACAAACGAGGTTGCCCCGAGTGCGCACAATTACACCGACAAAGATGAGTAGTTTGGTGGCTACACTGAAAGATAATAGAACCGTTAAAGAGAGTCAATTAATTACTACATACTACCTTAATAATATTTAAGATCAACGAGGTAATGTACACAGAGCAAGCTGAGAAATTTTGATTTCTTTTATGTATTTCATTTTTATTTTTTTGTTTACATTTACTGTACCTTTTGTTTGCTCTGTACGCGTCAGTGGGAGTTGGTTGAGGTCGACCCTGGGGCAGCCGTGCAACAAGCTGCGACGGATGAACCTCTTGTCCTTGTGTCCAAGGAGGAAGCTCGAGCCCAGTTACGGAGGCAGATACAGCGACAGATACGGGGGACGGACACAGACAAATGACAGTCGAGACACAGGCTGTCACAGAAGTACTCCTACCCGGGGACTTGAGCTAGTTTACACGGCAAAGGGGAGAGAAGGCGGACACGAGGTCGGGGGCGTGGCTTTTGGTGGTCGGAACCTTTGCTATGTGACCTGCGAGCACAATCAACACGGGCGGTCGTCGGCATTATATTCACAATCAATATGCGCAATTGAACGCGCATGATTGTTGTGATTTGTAATGCTCTGTTGAACAGCCTGTATCCTGCTCCAGTCCCCTGTCTTTCCCCAATATAAATCCCCATCCCCAATCGTTGGAGTTCGCCCAGGTAGCTCTAAATGATTCGACACAGCAGGTGAGACAAGCCGCTTAAGGGCTTCAATGGAAATTGTTAAATTGAAATCAAAGTGAGACTTAGACAACTTCGTTTATGTTTATATTAAATTTGAATAATTAAAGGATAAATAAAAGGTGAAAAGATCTGCCCGGGGGCTTAAAAATATAGATAGAGACTCCAATTAATATATTTGAAAACAAATTTCGTATATTAAAGCCTTTCCATTCCTTGAGCTTAAGCTATATTGATTATTTGTTATTTTCTTCTGCTGTATCACAAATGAAAGTACGAAAATAATAGAATAATATTTCACCCGATGGCTAAAACCCTTTCATCGCCATCGCGGCGCCCTCGAAATTCGTTATCCATGAACTGCAAGCCGTCAGAAGTGTCAACAAAATGTTTCGAGTGCTCAGCTTATGATAAATGATTCCCCAACTGGAGGAGCGAGTAGCGTTCTCTGTTCCTGCAACAGCTCCTGCTCCTGGCAGACTATGTAGTTGGCGTTTAATCTGCACGTCAACGAACTTCTGACAAGTTACATATCACAGAACACCGAGCACCGGGGCAACAGTTGGTTCAAGTTCAGCTGGGAAGCGGAGTAAAGGATAAAGGAAGCCCGCTTAAAGTTGCTGAGGCCAAAAACTAAATGTTTGCCCAGCCTGATGCTTATTTCAAAGCCTAAAAGGTAATTGAACGAAAGACCCGACAGACAGGTCAGCGTATGCTGAATTTTTGGAAATTACCACAAACTGCCAAGGGGTCAGGCAGGGCACTTGAACTTCGGTCCGTTGGCCAAAGGAGATGGGCCAACAAAAGGGCTGACTATGATGGCATTCAACGTTTTAACTTTTGACCGCACAACACCACCGACTGACTGAAGCCGATGCCGAAGCCTTGGATGGTATTTTTTATTAGATTTAGGAGACGTTGAGGTCCCTCACGGAATTTATCAAATTTTATGCAAGTAACTTTTTCGGTTTTTCGTAGGGGAGTTGGGGGGGGAGGTTTTGAAAAAAGTAAATATGCCTTTGTGTTAACTAAGCTGAAAATACAAAAGGGTTGAGTTGGAAGCCGTGTGACGTTGCAGGAATGCAGTTGCGAATATCGAGTGCCAATCTAGACGATGTCGACAACGACGGCTCCTGCACACATAATGCAACCCAAACACACACCCTTTGACATGAAAAGAAGGAAAAGCTTTTGGTAGTTTCCAAGGAAAGTTTTTCCCGGGACACGCTTCACATGTGAGCGAATCCAAGGATGAAGGAGTGCCCCCAAAAATAAAGCCTTGGAGCAAAACTAATTCAATATTTAAATCAATTATTCATATTTCATACATTTTTTATGTGATATTTATCATAGAAAGAAAAACAATTAAGTGAAATAATAACTATACAAGCTGCTCCATAAAAAACCTTGTTTTATTAAAATAAAAAGCTTATAAATATATCTTAGATCCATAAAATTAGCATTTTAAAAGAATTCAACTTAAAATGAAGAGAATTTAAGTCTCTAAATGAGTCTGTAAATGTTGCAGTTTAAATATCTACATTTTTTAAGTGGAAAAATATGTCTTAACAAAGCATACAGTATATAAATTGTTACATATCTTTAGTAACAAATAAATATTTATATTACAATTAAAATTTTGAAGTAACTCCACGTATAACCAGAATTCATGAAGGACTTCAAAACTTTCACCACTGTTCCATGGCAACACGCGCCTCCCCAACAGGCAATACAATGTGCCAGTCAGTAGCAGCTCCACATACCAGGCACTCCCTTCGAAAAAAAAACCCCATAGAGCTCATCCTTTTAGCCGCACTCGGGGTTTACAAAAATATTTTTCTATAATAGTTTTCGGAGTATCAAGCTCGGCAGCTAATGCGAAAAGTTTGCTATAAAGATTGCAACAAAAGGCGTGGCCAGAATGCAGAAGGTCGAGACTTCCGAGGAGGAGAGTTCTCAAGGAAGGGGTCTAATGACAAGCACCTACGCGAAGAGAGAGTTTTTCTTCTTTCGAATGGAAAGTGCCGGCAACTTTGTGGCGAAGCAACTGATTTGCATACCTTTAGGCGCTAAAAGCTTTTCTCCCAGCCACATAAAAACACACTCGAGGACACCTGTTGGCATTGGGAAATGCCGCCGAGGACATTGCATTATTCAAATGGTTTGCCAAATGTCAAATGTGCAATTCATTTGGAAATGGGGACAAAAAAAAACTAAAACCAAACTCAAGCTGGGCGAAAGGGCTCCACTCTGGCACTATTAAAGTGCAACAAATAATTTGATATGCAGCCAGATGGGGCAAAGTTGCAACATTTATTTAGTTAGTTAAGCGTGTGGCCTCGTCCCTTCTTCTTTTTCGCTTCGTCCACATCGCATTCCCGTAAATCAGGAGAATTTATTGCAAAAGCTACAGCAAAAGGCGCGCACATGTTGTCCAATTTAATGTTTGCGCCATTTTTCGGCGGAATTGGGCAAAACATATTTCAGTTTAGCCCTGTGAGCTCACGTTTCCCCTCATTGCAATTTATTTGGAAATCTGCACAGATAGTGCCAGTTATATACAACAACTGAATTTAAGTGCAAATATAAATTGAGATGCGAGGCATAAGTGTGAACAACAATATTGGTTATCCTTAAACGGAAATTGATTGCCATTTGATTCGATATTCCACATAAGCGAAATTAAAATGCAAATTCCAATACAACATTGTAAGAATACCAAACAAATCAGGAAAACAAATTAAATGTTATTAAAATGCAGACCGGAAAAATCTCGAACAATTGTGAAACTTTTCGCACATTTTGCGTTGCATTTAGCCAAAAATCTGGAAAAGCTGCCATGACTAACTTTCTTCAACTTTTCTTCCTGCACAGCCCTTTCAATTTGTCCCCACACACACCCCGCAACACATCTAAATTATAACACCATTTGGGTAATTACACTTTTTGAGTGTTTTAGCTTCGGCAAAACGTGTAACGGATATTACCAACTTCGGTGCGCTCTGCTTCTGCGCTCCCCCTCTCTCCGGAAGTGTTTTCGGCGACAAAACAAATTAAAACTCCATAAAAGTGAATACATATTTTATGCTGTTGCTGCTGGTGCCGCTGCCCTTGTTATTGTTATTGTGCTCGTTATTTGAACAAATGTTTTTTGCAATATAAACCCAAAGCCAGGACACACTGGTAATGCCGGGGTAAAAGTAAATGTAACAGCCAAAATGAAATCTAATAAAACAATGACAGCGCCAGCCACTAATAATGCCAGAAAGTTGGTGGGGAAGGTGCAAAAATTTCCCGAAAACAAGTGTTAAAATGTTTTCAAATTAGTTTTCATCTGTGGCAGCAGAAACAACAATAATACCAGGGGTTAAAACGCAACTGTGCCCCATTTTCCTAAAAATCCAGTTTGGCTACACAGCGCCGTACTCTCTGTCTGGTGTCTCTTTACCTCTGTGTCCTTATCTCACGCAGGATGTGTTTTCCCCTCATATTCCAGTGCTGTTTCATACAGGACTAATTAAATTCGTTATTAATTTATTGCCATATTTTCCACAGTTGTTGCCAGACGCCTGTTAACCTTATTGTCGTGTGTGTTGACTTTAAAAAAGAAAGATGAGACGATGGGACAGTGGAAAAAATATTAATAGTTGTCGGGTACAGTTTTGTGATTATTATAAAGGCACATAATTATCTAGATATAGCTATTTAAAATGTATAATCATTTTCTAAACTTAGCTTACGAATTTGTATAGTTTTAGGGCTTTGTTTTGTTTTCCCTAAAAACATTATTTGCCAATATTATTAGCTAAGAAAGGTAATCAGTCATTTTTAATAGAATGTTTACAAACAATTTTCGACACGAAGACCTTGAAGTTCTTTTAGATTTGCGAAAACTAACATTTTAATTTGTAGTTAAACTTTGCTTCTGTGTTTTTAATTAACCAAAGTTTGGCCTCATCCTTCTCAGCCAGTTTTCGGTTGCAAAAACCAAACCAAAAATAAATTTTTCGGCAAAAGGCGGGAAGCCAACAAGCCAGCGCGAAACGTGGCTTACCTTAAAAAGAACAAAACAAAATAAAGTGGGAGTAGTTGAGCAAGCTGCAGGTAATCATATGGCCAAAAGGGGGACTAGCTGAAGAGCCAAGTGGATGGGATAGTGTTCCGATTTGAGGAACCGCGAAAGCATTCACCTGCTGCGTTTATTTCCGCTTCCGCTTTCGCGGTAACTGCGTCTTATTGATTTTTGCTGCTGCTGTTGGGTGTAACACTGCCACTGGTACTGCTACTGCCACTGCTACTGCTACTGCTGCTACTTTTGCAGCACATGTTGTGCGAATTGAAATAGTTATGACAGGCCACGTGGCGTATGCGCAACGAGCGACGCAAAAATTACCATATAAATGGATTACACAGGCAGGAAGGTGGAAATAGAAATAGAGCGAGGGAAAAACGAAAAATCACCACCGAGCAAACGCCGCAAACGTTTTTCCAATTTGCCAAACGGAAATCATTTTCTTATTAAAGTTGCAGGCAAGCAGCCTGCAACTGAGGCAAAGGAGGCAGCCTCATCATCAGCTTCAGCATCAGCCTAATAATCACCATCGCCCGTCATCATTACGATCGGATTGGTAGTTTTGTGGCTGATTAGCTTCGAGACTCTTTGCCACATTACCGCCACTTTTCGCTGTCAACTCAAAAGGAATTATGACCCCCTCCTGGCACCAGGAACCGGCAAGTTTTGCCAGCGAACTCCGGAAATTGCACACTAAATGACAAGCCGAGTATTTATGATTATGCCGTTGCCTCAAAGTATTGGCGAAAGAGGGAACGTTGGAAAGAAGAATCTATCTGGCCTAGACAGGATTATGAAATACTAGTTAAGCTGGAGAGAACTTTAATTAAATAGTTATTCTAACTGCAATTGACAGCAATTACTTCATATTAAAATACACTAAATAAGGCTTACTTTCATAGTTTGGATTTAATCTAAAAAACAAGTGAATTATTGTTAATGATCAACTTTCCTAACAGGTAATAGTCACTTTCTTTCTGTACACATTTTCCGACTGCTTGGCTTTTCTTTCGGATTTATTAAAGCCACTTGTATGTAGTACAGTTTTCTTTCAATTAAATGTAGTTAAAGAAGCAAACACACATGCCGGCTGGCACGTTCACTTAATGACTTCGCCAAGAGCAGTTGGTGGCAGGAGCACATATTGAACTAAAACAGCAACAACAAAGGCTGTTTGGCGGAGAAAATCCGGGAAACTGCGGAAGAAAATAGGGAAATGTCAAGGGGGGATGGAGGGGGAAAGGCGGCAACTTGTTGGAAAGTGCAGTATAAATTCCGGCTGCAAATGTTGCCGAGTGTGGACGCCACTGACCTGACCCGTTTCACACGCCAAATTGCTTCGCTGCACTCAGAAGTGCCGTGTGGCAAAGGGGGTAACGGAAAATGGGTGGGGACGGGGGGAGCTGGGAAATGGGAAATGGGGCGGAGGGAGAGTAGCTGGGCCCATGGGTCAGTTGGCCGCTTACGACGCGCTCACAAACTCATTTTTCAACATTAAAAGCACATGGATTTCATGGTGCATATCCTTTTTCACCTTTGCATCCATTGTGACATTGTGTTGGGGGGGCACATATGATACAGTTGGAATCAAAATAATAGTAATAATAGTTGAAAATAATAGTAGAAAAAATATTTACAAACTTACTATAAAAAAATTTGAATTTTTGGAGTCAAAATATACGCTGAATTAGCGTTCTATAACACTTACTAATCTAAACAAAGTTGTATATTTTACAAACCAATTTAATACAACTTTTAATAAGAAAACCTCTTGGTTATTATTATTTCCACCTCAACTGTTTGGGCACTTTGTAACTTCCGCATCTTTTTGGCAGCCAACTTCTCCATGGACAATTAAATATCGTCGCAATTATTATTTTTCTGTTGTATTCTGCCCCATTCGGAGAGCACTATCTGGAAATCCGTTTGTTCCTTTGCCCGAAGTATTGTTAATGAAATTTACGTGATTTTTATAGAGTGCCAAGTGCCAGGGGCTGCTGACACACCTTTTCCGTATCCCAGTCACAGTAGCCTCGGTGGATCGAATCCAACAGCGGCAGGTGACGAGCCACTCACCGGACAGTTAAATATTTGCCTCGAAATGAGTTTACGACATTTGAGTGCAACGAGAAATGGAGATGAAGGAAAAATAATTCCATTTTATCAGCCGTAGGAAAACTATTAAAGGTGAAATAATGGATATGTGCTCAAGAGTGTGAGATATCCTAAAGATAATGCCCAAAAATATAGCAAAAAAGGTGTTTTAAAAGTGATTTAATAACTCTTCTATCTGAAAGCCTTCTTAGTATATAATATTTCATTGTAAATAGTTGACTTTATATGTTTATTTATTTCTTAATGTATTAAATTCAATAACCTTCATATATTTAACACTCTTATTTTATAAGTTCGATGAGTGCGTTCATTTTTAATTGGCTGTTAAGCCATACCAAAAGAAATATTCATGAAAGTAATCACTTTCGGCATTTTCCTTCCTTCATGCACATTCTTTTCCATCACCATCTCCGACTTCAGTTGATTCGTAAAGTATACTTTCCCCCTCTTATGCTAATGAGAAAATTGCCTTTTTAAATTACCGCACATAAAGAAAACAAGAACTGAAAATACAAAATGAAGGAATTGAATTTTCGCATATAATTTAAGAGGAAAAAAGAGTGCAGCCATGGACAGCAATAAAGTTTTCTTGCTGCAATTCATTTACCGGGCCGGTTTTTCCTCCATATAGCCAAGATATATGGGTAGCTGCGGGGCTAGTGCGGGGACCAAGACCGTGGGCCAGGGCTACTTTATGGAAATTAATCAGCGCAATTATGACTGGGCGCAGTAATGCAATTTACGAAATGAGAAACGATACAGTGCCACAGAAAAGTGTACAAAAAAGTGAGAGCGAAAAAATGTACTTGTTCAAGGCAAGCCAATAAATTCGAAGGATATGCCATAAGAGTGATGCCATAAAATTATAAATTTAAACGCAAAATGCGTGAAGCCTTTTCCACACAAATATGGATAATCGATAGTCGGCCACGCAGCTGGCCAAGGAGAAATATTAATTTTTCTGGCCACTGTCTCCCTTTGAAAGGAGTCTTGGCATATCCTTTCGGCACCGCGTCCATTTAACATAAATACGCAATGACAACTCGCACACACAGAAATTTTAATGAAATTGGCTTCGCATTCTTTTACATTTTCCTTTCCGTGGAAGGGATGTCACCATAAAATATTGTAAAGCCAATTACATATATTGCTCTGGTTATTATAATTTTTAACAATTTATTAAGGAAAATTACTATAAAAAACCACAAAGGTAATATAATATCCCTAGTTACTGAGTATCTAATATTAAAACATTTCTAGACAAACCCACTTTCAAACATACTTTCAAGACAGAACATTGCTTCTTATCATAAATTGAAACTAACTGAAAATTATAATAATTAAATGTACAATTTCTTTTACTGTATATCCCGTTCGCTTGGCCGAATGCAGAGGCATTTATTATGTCCTTTCAGCAGTTCGGACCACGTCAAAAGCCCCGCCAAAGAGTTTATCAACAAGCAGCGTAACGCACAGAGTTTCCTTCCTCTGCTCGTCCTTTTTTTTTCGTCCCTTTTTTGCCCCACCAGCGACCCCCTTTTCCAGACTCTTTCCATACTTTTACCGTTCGCATCCGCTGCCCATTGATATAACGATTGCTGTTGCAGTTTCAACTCGTACTGCTGCTGTTGTCACTGCCGTTCGTTCTCGCCTTGGGGGCTTTACTGTACGGGATGCGCTTAAGGCTAACGCAGACATATGCAACGGTCCCAGGATCTGGGATACTGGCTTCAGGACCCGCCCAGCACTTGCAGTCTTTCATTAAAATTTGTTCGCTGTTGGCTTTTATTAAATGAATATCCAGCAGCCGCCATGCCACCCAAAAAAACAGAAAAAAAAGAAAGAAAACCGGGGGAAATCTCTTCCGCAAATGGAAAGCAATCAGAAAATGTTACCGTCCTCCGTATACATACATTTAAATTACGCGAAAGAGTTCAGCGGCGCACACGTCCCATGGGTACATTGTGCTGAAAATGACTCGAAAGTGCAAATGAAACGTGATCTCCATTGCGGGGACGTTGGTATTTTTCTTAAGGTTCTTATACATTTCATTGAATATCTTAATTGCTTTCAATATTGACAGTCATTGAAGGGTTCTCTTTCGCCATTTCACTCGTACAAATATAATTAATTAACATATAAACATAATGAGACACATTAACAATAAAAATGCAGTTCTCCCAATTAGGATTTTAATTTTGTTTGACTTAAAAGGTGGCATACAATAATGCTTCATAACTTTATGCGAAATACTTAAAGTACCCCATTAATTTCCATTCAATTCTCTGTCAGTTTATAATGCAACTGAAATATGCCTCATACTAATCCCTTACTGCTGCATTGCAGTCCATATTGAGCCATCACTTAATACATACTAATTGAGTAATCCTCTTGGCCGAAACACCATATCCGATAACCACTCACCAAGAGAGAGAGACACTATATGGTGACCCCTAAGGCCAGGACAAACATAAAATTAATTATGTGGATGTGTGTGGGATGTTTTGACCCAGAAAGTCGAGGAACCAAAGATACAAATTAATTTCAGAAATGGCGGTTAACCGCCTGACATGCTGATCTCCGTCCGTTCGGGATTGAAGAAATCTCGGCCAGAGTTTTGGACTTAGATGGCTGTTTTCCTAATGCAATTAAAACGAGCTTAACCCGGCCTCTTTCAGCTCAATTAGATGGCCGGGAGGGAAATGGAACGTGCCCGGCGACAGTTTATGCAAATTCCCGGGACGACGGCGAGTAATCAACATTTTTGGCGCCCACTCAAGAGCTCAAGGCTGCTTCCGGTCCCAAGTATTTGCATATGGCTGTAAGGATGCGTTATATATCCCCATTTGTGCTCGGGGGCGGCGCCCGTTGGCATTCCCACATTCATTAAGTAATTTGTTGCCACAAAATTTAATATGTTTCTAAAGTGATCCTTTGCTATTTATTTAATGCTTGTCAACCAGCGACCGTTGTCCCTTTTTCTGGTTGTGCCTTCTTTCTATTTCTTTTTTTTTTATTTCATTTTTTGTCCCGTGGCAACCCTTTTGACCTTTGATTGACTGACAAGTTGGCCTTAACGACTAACCACAGGGCGGCGGCGTTGGCGGGGGGCGGGGCAAATCAAATTGAGCCCGATTAGGATTTAAATTGCTCAAGTTTTTCCAGGGGTTCATTTTGTTGAGCTTCGTTTCAATTCCGTATTTTTTTTTCTTTTGGGTTCTCCTTGAAGTATTTCCGTGATGTGCACGCGTGGGTCTAGTTAAACATATTCTTATGTGGATTGTAAGAGCATAAGTACACTAACAAAAAGAAACTACTATGAATGAATCTGCCTAAAAAATGCCACCAAATTGTATTAAAAATAGTCTTATTAGTTGAATTTTCGATTACAAACTCTTTCAAGACTTTCATGTACAAATATTAATTAGTTTTGTGTACCCAAAAATTGTTATTATATTAAATACAAAATGATTCAACGTTTTAACTACTTTTTCAGACACATTCTTTAGGTTTAAGGTCATATTTATTTTTTAACGTGCATTCATACGGTTAAACAATTCTTGAAATCTATTCGCAGCCATCTGGCCTGGAGCTGTCAGCTCTGTGGCTCTCACTTTTTTCCCATTTGCATGTGTTGATTTTTGCTTTTGGGCTAAAACATGTTAAGCTCATTCCATTTTTCCCCCTTGTTGTATTCATTTTCTTTCATTTTTTTTTTTTTGTATTCCTGGTTGTTCTGTTCAAGATTTTCCGGTGTGTCAGGGGATTCAGCCTGCTGTCTTGGAGCGTTTCGTTTCATTTCATTTGCGAGCGACAAATTGTGCGTGTTGACTGTAGGAAATGAATGTCATCCCGGTGACATGTTGGCAAAATATTGAAATATGTGGGCTACAAAAGACAAAAGCCGGGGTCGGACATATGTACGAATGTTGGATATGCGGATGACATGTGCTGCTTATCTAGTGCGCATATTTACTGCATGCTTTCAGGGTGCAAATCGCATTTGAAAATGGCTTGATTTCATTCCCCTTTGAAGCGCCGATTCAATGAAATCAGTGGCTAAACATCTGCAAATGCCTTTCACGTGTCTCGCTTTTTGGCCGCCCACGATTTAAGAGAGCGCCGCCCCCATCGATCGCTTGTTAAATTCCATTCAAAGTTGCCTTATGCATGGCCAAGAGCAATTTCATAAACTGCAGCACTTAACTAAAAATGCCGGACATATTGGCCAAAAGCCGCCGATGCCCATGCCGACGTCGAGGCTGCAAAAAGCGAGAAATGTTCGCATTTAACAACCTGCTATAAAAAAAAAAAAGAAAAAACACACACACGAAACGGGGATCCGGAAGCCCAAAGCGGAAACTGAAATCGAACCGTTCAGGCGGCTCATCAAACTCAAAATCAATACAAGGAGCACGGGAAAATGTTTTAAGTATTTTTAAAAAAAATAACTGGCTTAGGGAAAATAAAAATAAAATGTCTCCAAACAAATCTTTATCATAAAAGCAGAAAAAGGATACATAAGAGAACAGTTAAGAGTTTTTAAATCTATTTATTTCAAACTTTATATTTGCTTCAGTTTAAATTAAAGTTAAAAAGCAGTTTCATCTCTCTGATTATTTTTGCTCATCTTTACTTTAAACTAAAATATTTTCTATTTACTTTAAATGCCACAAGTTAAGCAAAATATTCGGTAAACACATTTTCCCCAAGTGTGTCCCATAGCTAGAAATTTTTACTGCAAATGAGCAAAGGCAAGCAACCCACGCAGAGGGGGCGTGGAAAATCTGAAAACGAAATGGAAAGTTCGATAGTGTGGGGGTCGAGCAACAAGCGAAACTTATTAGATGAGATAAACGAGCCGCTCTTGTCAGTGCGAAATTCATAAATTTCTCAGCCCCAAAAACAAAACCCATAAATACCAGCGACTGGATGGGGGCTTGGCAAACAAAAACGAAAGCTTGACAATGAAAGCGGACGGAGGAAAGTGGTGCCAAAACGAGGAGGGGACAAGGGCCGAGGACCGAGGGAAAGGGTTGGCCAATAAATCGACAGCTGCAAGGAGACGGCTAAACAAATTGTTTAGCTAAAAATAGTCCGCACAAATTGTGGCTTATAAATTGTGCTCAAAGTGAATGTTTGCATATATACGTACATTTCCCTCTTGGCCCATACCACTCGGCGTATGCGCAATTTGTTTTGGCGCCTTAAACAATTGTTGGAACGTGCCAAGAGCCGGCGAAAGGCAAAGACAAATGTTCAACAGGGAGCAATAATATTGGAAATTTGATGCTTCACTGGAAAATGTAAAGGAAAGGCAATGGGTGAACAAGAATACAAAAAAAAGAAAAGTGATTCGACTAAGAGATGCCTCTTACGTCCGGATAAGAAACTCCTAAGAAGCAATCCTTATTAATGTTTGAAAAATTTTTATAAATAATTTAACAAGTCAATAGAAAGATTTCTTGTATAAATATGGTTAGATTTAGTTATAGTTTACCTCTAAGGAAACCTTATGTTCCTACAAAAAATATACCCAAGGAATACCAAGCTTAAAAACTCTCACTTTGCCTCTTTCCCCATTGTACATATTTGCCCTTGTGGTGAGGCGTAGATTTCATTCCTTTCTTTGACTAGGAAAGAAAGAAAAAAGTGAAATTGTAGTTGGAAGACCCAAAAAGCAAAAGCCAAATCCATTTACAGACTCCCCCTCCCATTTCCTTTGCGAAATGCGAAAGAAATCGCTGAAGGAATATACATATACATATATTTGTACATTTGAGTTTCTCGGGGCAAAAGTGTTTCGGTTCTGTTGTGTGTTTTATATGGATACTGTCGGTAATATTTACCAATAGCTATAGATGGGTGTAGCCTCAGACAAAGGCCACTCACTCGGGCCAAATAAGGATATAATATGCTCCTGTGAGTGTCCGCCCGCGGCTTTGAGCTTGTCTGACTCAACATTGACATTGACATAATATTGGTTTCGTTTTGCTACAATGCAATATGTAATATACAAATAAGACAATAGAAATGCCTGCCTGAAATGTATGAAATGTACCTGGAGGTCGACTGGTCGTTGTAATACTAAGATAACAACTGATTATTGTCTGCAAGATACAAACATTTGTCATATCTGTGTGTTTATTAAAGCCCTGAGAATTGAGTTTATTGTTTTGAGAGAATCATAGATTCATATAGCTCAATATTAATCAAGTTTTGATGTATACTTAGACAAAATACAATATATTCTTTAAGCAATTCAAATAACTATTAATATTTATTTATAAAAGGACTACTGTTACTTTAGTTTACTTTCTGGGAACAGTATGTAAATAAATAAATACATTTATGAAGGCAGTGATTATTTTACTAAGAAAGTAAAGTCCATTTTTTAGAAGGCAACCATATTAATAGAACCAAAACTCTCCCCTAAAACTGAAAGGTACCCGCTTCACTTACTTTAAGTTCCATTGCCACCAAAAGTTAATAAAAAGACTTGTTTCGATTTTGTTTTTCATATAACGTTACAGATTCTTTATTTATTTTTTTTTTATTCTTTCATTTTGTTGGTTTTCCACTTTTCTTTTTTGTGTTTTCTTGATTTTATAATAATTTCTCGTTTAATATAATTGCAGTTGTTTTGTTGTCTATGAGTGTGAGTGTCAGTTTGTGAATGTATGTATGTATGTATGTCCGTGTGACTGTTTCGTGTATAGGTTGCCTTAACTAAATATTTTCCCCACTTTTCTTAAGTGGAGCGTGATTAGCTTACAAGTTTTCCACGCCATTCTCTCGCTTAATTAAGTTTACCATTTCAGAGAACCGAATACTGCACAATTGATTTGTTAGGTTTACTTGCAGTACTTGCCTCTGGTTTTTCACTTTAATTACTCGTAATTTATTCATAATTTTCATTTTCTTTAATACTAGTTTCCGTTCTGCCATTTGCTGCCGTTTCTGTTGCTGCATATTAAAGTGATTTTACATAATAATGTACTTATATGCAAATGTATCTAAAACTGCATTCAAATCGGATTTATCGTGTTCGAGTGTGTGTGTATGGTGTTTGTGTCTGTTTCCCATTTTATTTTGACTTAATGGGCTTCACTCCTCAGAGGGGGATATCTGGGTTTCTGGCTTTCCGCTCGTTTTTTTTGTATTTTGGGTGTGGTAAAAAATGCATACATTATAAATACATAGTTATCAAATAGTATGATTCTTGCAACGCCATAATGGGTCTGTCTGTAAATGTATTTCGCATTATATATGTATTTGTGTTTCTGGTGTGTTTGTTTGTGTCTGTGCATTATCCCGTATATAGTTTATGCCACTAACTTACATTACAAAATATATAACAAATATGTGTAAATGAGTATATAATATACTTGCCATTCTACTAATTTCGTTTTATCGTTTTTTGCTGTCTATATTCTGCTGTCTGTTTTTTTCTGCACTTTTATTTGTTATAAATATAAAATATCGCTTCTTGTGTTTGCTGTCTATCTGAATGTCCTTAAAATGTGTGTGTGTTTCTGTGTGTGTTTTGTTACTTGTTTCGTTTTCCGTTGGCTCTTCCACCTATACATATATAAATGCAAAATTTATTCATAGTCAGGATGCATCAGAAATAAAGCTAAATGTCTAAATGAAAAATACAGAGAGCTCTGCGATGAAAAAAGAAAGAAGTAAGCCAAAGCCGTAAATAAACAGTTCGTTGAATTCACAATCCGATTGTAGTCTCTGCGGAAACTAAACCATATTTTTTGGCAGTGTTTTGTATGTGTATCTATGGTAGCTGTGGACTGACTTACTCTCCCGTAACGCACTGTAGCATATGCATTTGCATGCATTTGAAGGCAAATCATAGTTGCCTACGATCCGAGTTTTGGGTTTGTTTTAACAATTAATGCAATGTGCTCTTAAAATTTCTAAGAATTTTCTCAAACAAGTACAGCGGATTAGTTTATGGGGTTTTTTTTTATTCACTTTAAATATTTATTTCGCTGTATGGTTTAACAATTACGTTAAAATCTTTGCACTTTTCAATAGTCAACTTTTGTTGCAGTTTTGTTAGATTTTCTCCCGCATCTTTTTTGTTTATTTATATGCATGTATGTAGGTGTTACTTAAGTACTTTAATTTTACCTTTCTTTTCGTTTTTATTTCGCCTGTGGTAGTAGGAATAATTTGAATGCATTTTGCGTGTACCTGCCTAAAGGTGGAAACTAAGGGAGTGAAACAGAACATTTTAGTAGGATCTTGTTTGCGGGCACACTGCCTGGAAAACACTGCGATTTAGATAGACTTCATATATATATTAATATATATTTTGTGTTTTTTATTTATTAAGTACTTACGGTTCTCTACAATCTCTGTAATGGGTAAACTGCTTTTATGGTTTCTGTTTTCTGCCTGACAGCTCAACAAACGTATGAGTTTTAACAAATAAAAATGTGGAATCAACAAATAAAATCAACAACTGAAATTATATCCATTTGTTTCGTTTTTTTTGTTGTGATTTTTTCAATAACAGCAACCCGTTTCTAAGGCTCATAACTATCATCAAAAAGTGTAGAAAATAAAATTCAATCGATTGGCGAACAAAAAAATTCGTTTGCTTTGTCGAGTGGAAAAAGTGTGGTTTTAAATGCAGTTCGATTTGGGTTTTATGTATATGGAGGATTTTTTTATTATTATTTGAATGCGGCTTTAGTAGCTTCTCCACTCTATTTCAAAATGACTTAATCGAGTTCTGGGTTTTCACATGGTTTAATATTGTTGTGTGTTTTTTTGTATGTATACGTGCTAAAACTAATAATATATACAATGTAAAATACTATTAAATTTGTCCATCATTAATATATATATATACCATATTTTGTTTTCCTTCATGCATTCTTTTTAATTATATCAATTGCGCTAAGTTCATCTAAAGGTAATTCTTTCTGTTTTCCTTGCCATTACTTTTACTTCGTCGGCTAGACTTGTTTGTTGTCTGGAGAGTTTAGCTTAAGTTATCTGCTTTTAGAATATCGTTTTAGGAGTATTTTCTTCGGTTCACATTTCCCGCTGGCATCGGGAAAGGGGTAGGCCGATTGTGCTCGATTTTAAATTGAATGACACACACAAATGCGACCGACAACTTGCGAAATGCCCTTCGATTTGCAGTTAAAAATTTTCGTAATGTTTATAAGTTTATATATATATATATGTTTCGTGTTTTAATGTATGTATATACTTGTTATGATGGAACGAAAACAGTCTTTGGGTATTCCTTTATATAAGTTTTAATTCTTTTTCTTTTTCTTCGTTAATTGTAATCCTTAGAAAGTAATATGCCAAATTAAAATGATGAACTTAAGGTATTTAGATAAATTAAGGGCGGTTGAGAACTTGTCCTTGTGACTTAATCGCTAAATGACTCTCACGAATGCCGCCAAACTTAAAAACAGAAAAAAGATACTTAAAAATAATAATTACAACTTAAAATAATATGCACAACGAATCTGTTTGAGAATTAGAGTTATAAATTCATAAGCGCTCCTTAACTAAACTTTGGTATGCTCTCTCCTACGCCCTACAATTCTCATATCCTTTTTTTTTTGCTGAATTTCTTTTTCTCCTTAACTTGCCCCGCAAAAAATGCTGGAAAATGTTTCGCCCTAATAACTTAATCTCATTATCGTAATTGTTTAAATTTAAATGCTGATGAAATATTTTTACAAATGTCATTTTACGTGTCATAATATGTGTTTGATTTTCCTTCATTTCCATATCCATATCCACTTCCGTTTCCCGTTCCCCTTTCTAGTATCTTATTTCTTAGGTTCCCACTTACGTGGAGAGTTCTGCCAACTTTTCAGCATTACGATGCTTCTTTGGTTGCGCTTTCTTTGTGTCTGTATGTGAGTGTGAGTTATCCTCGTGTGTGGGGATTTCATTTCGATTTAAATGCAACTTTGTATCTACTAACAGTTTTAGTTTGTTCATCTAGGTATCCGCTTCGGATTTGGATTCGGTCTCCTCACTGCACTCTGCTCCACTCTCGGCTCCTCCCCGCCTTACAATTCTAGTTCGGTATTGTGGGGATTGGGCGCCTCGGGTCCGTACATGTTGGCCAGCTTATCGAAGCGTGGCCCCCAGGCCCCAAGGTAGTCATACTCTTGCTGCTCGTCATCGGTGCCTGCAATAAATAAAGAAACACGCACACACACAAAATTGTAGTATTTATGCTATTTTTTTTCTGCCACAAAAATACCATAAAAGGTTTCATATTTTTCTCCTAAATTTACACCCAATATTCAGCTGTATCTGAGACACGTTGGCCTGAAAATGTCAGAAAAGATGATAAGTCAGAGCAAGTCGAGTGTTTGGCACGCTATAAGTGCCGTTCTAGTTGCTTGTAGCCTACTTTGTGGGGCATCACAGGCTTCGGTTCTAGATTCGTGACTAAGCTGCAGCATATTGGGTGCAAATGCTATTCTTAAACATAAGTTTTCCCTTGGGCTTACCTGAGGCCAATGAGCTGAGCGATCCGGCTGTGCTGCCGCCGCCCTCGTACGCATAGTTCCTTAGATCATCGAAGGGCGGGGCATTCGGATCGCCATCGGCGCGCTTTTTATGCTCCTCTATGAACATGCCCACATTGGGCTCCTGACCAGGCATTAAGGTCATAACAGGGTCTAGAAGGTGGAGAAATAAATGGGTATTTTTGTATAGTTTAATATTATTATCTTTTGTATACTCGTATAAAATAATATAATCAAATAATCTGTAAACTAAATATGAAAAACCCTCTTAAATTAATTGAAAGTATTTAAGAAAATTTCCCAAGCTTGTATTCCTTCGTATTTTCCCCTAAATTTGTTAGCAAACTTGTATTATAATTTAAATTTAATTTGAAACTATGTTGTCTTAGCTTTCAAATGTCTTGAGCTCAATTTTCTCGAACTCAGACATTACAAAGGGAATACTTACACATAATTGGCATTTTCATGGGCGCCAGCTCGGGTGGCATTGGCCCTCCAATCGGTATCTGGAGCGGTGTGATATCAAAGGCGGTCATATCGTCCTCGCCGCCACCCTCGTCATCATAGTTGATGATATTCTCGCGCACATCATCATCGGGGCCCGGATATTTGATATGGGCCTCACGGCGACGATTGTATACGACGAACACCAAAACGAGTACTGTGAATGGTTTGAAATTAAACAATATTAACATACGGATTCCAGGCAAAATATTCCCATCCTTGCAAGTTGGCAACAACAACTCGTTGGATTTACAAAGTGCATTAAACTACACTTAATTTAACATGCAGAGCAATTTCAGTTATACTTCTCTTCTTCAACGCTGGGAAAAGGGAAATCCGAAAATATTTTCTCGCTATCAGCTTGCAAAAAATGCTTAATTAAATTGTAGAACCGAAAAGGAGAACAGAGCAACGAACAGAACAACGGCAAAAAAAAGAAAGCAAGAAAGCAATATTGACAAAAAGAAACTGGCAAGAAATAAAAAATACAAAAAATAAAAAGGAAACGAAAACGAAAACAAATATAGCAAACATTGTTCCAGTTTTCTGGTCAACGGAAAATGGCAAATCAAGTTGCAGACGCTGTCTCCGCGTAGCATTTCTAATTTGGCCATCGCGCTTCTCAGCATATTGCGAAAAGTAGACAGCATCTGTTGCATAGCCAAACGAAAATTCCAAGGAAAAACGGAAAGTTTTCCGGGAATTCCAAGTCGTGGAAATTGCCACCGCAACTGGGAGTTGACGTTAAGTAATTTGCTGCGGCTTCTTCGTCTGCCGAAAGTTTTTCTGCCAGCTGGCCGGCTAGCGTGTAATTGCAATTATTGTGTTAGTCAAATACGCATTCGCAATACGAAAAAGAAGTTTAATCTGTACTCTGATTTGTACTTCATGGGCTTCGCTATCTCTATCCTGGCTGCCTTATTGATATGCAAAAATATTGACCCGACGACCATTCAATAAAACTTTAATTTATGGAACGACTTTTGTTGTGTCATTGTAATTTGCGGAAATTACTTTTGACATGTTTGCTTGCCGGGATCCGTCGTTTCCGGTCATTGCAGATGGCTGATTGTAAGACTTAATTAATTTTATTTCCGTGCAATGCCCATCAATATTTAAGAGCCATGTCCACTTCTGATTAAACTTTTAATTAGCATAAGAAAATGGCAATTTAAGGGAATAAAATGGGAAACGATTTAAAAGACTATTAAATCTCTGCTTTAAAATATAAATAAATTTGAGAAAAATGTAACTGAAGTAGTAATAAACATAATAATTCTTACTGTAAATAAGAGAGGCTCTTGATGTGTCTTAACTGATAATTAAGAAGTATTTATACTGAAATACAATTTTCCCTGAATTTGCTCGATATTTATTCGATTTACTTACTAATACTACTTATATATTTAGTAAAAAGCATATGAATCCACAAAAACAGTATTAATTCCATGCAATAATGCTCTAAACTTCAATTTACTTAGCCAGTTGTTAAACAACTAATCAAACCTTAAACTCAAGTGTTACATCGTTGGGTTTCGCACACACCGCCACCCTAGCTTGGGTAAGGTAATTTTTGCGGTATACTTACATATCAGAGTGCCCAGACAGAGCGCCAGGGCGACTATAAAATCACGCGACGGCGTCAATACCCCGGAGGCCAATAATTCCAGTTCGCAGTGCCTGCCAGTGAAGCCCATGGGGCAGTGGCATTCGTACATCCTGGGCGGATGATGATCACGACAGCGGCCCCCGTTGCGGCATGGGAACTGGTGGCACTCGTTGTCGTTCACACAGGTGCTGCCGGAGCTTTTGTAGCCCGCACGACAGCTGCACAGGCGTATACGTAATGTTACGTTACGTATACGAGTGGTTGAACGAGTTGTTCGTTTGAGTGGATGTAGTTGGTGTGGGTGTGTATGGTGTGTGTGTATGTAGAGGGTGTTGAGTGGGAGTGTTGAAAAAATAAAAGAAATTATTTAAAATTTGTTTTCATCATGCAAGTGTTTGGGTGTCTGGAGGTGAATGTGGATGTGTGTTGCTCTGGTAAAGTTTTTTGCACTGGGGAAATAACTGTCCTAAATCAAGAATATATTAATTTAAGTGTAAAGCTTACTATTTTTGAGATTTCATTGTTATTTAAGTGATATTTACTTAGCTGACGAAAGGGTTTACATTTTATTTATTTATTTAATATATTTTTAATAAATACTTTTTTAATAGGGTTGCTTATTTCCAAAGATATTACTATATAGTTACTAATAAATATATATACTAAAATATAGTTACTAATAAGTTCCAAAATCTATTGACTTTTATTCTTGATTTAAGACTTAGTTCTTCCCTCAGTGTTCTCTTGCATCGCTTTCTCCCTTTGAATAGTTATGAGAATGGAACAATTTCCAATTCTCTCATCCCCTTATAGTGTGAAAAACTGTCAAAAAGTCCTTTTAAACGTTCGTTGCAACTTTATCATTTTTTTTTTTTGTTTGTTCTAGTTATTATTTTACGCTTTGTGACTTTTTTTTGGGGGGGTTTTAGTTTCGTTTTTGGTCGTGTGACAAACTTTTTGCATTTGCATTGCGCAAACATTCTACGTCCCTTCATCGACTTTTCCTAGCACGCATCTTAAGTGCTGTTTTGTACAATTCTTGTTGTTTTTTTTATTCTTTTCCTTTTATGATTATTATGCAACTATTTTTTTATTTTTAGTTTTTTGTTCTTGGTCGGAATTGAATAAAGTTTTTTCTTCTGCTGCATTCTTGGTCTAAGTTGATTTTCATTTTATTTTGTCGCACTTTCCATGAGGATTTTTTACCCTCATACCTAAGTTTGTTTTGATTAGTTTTGGGTAACGCACTCGCCCTTGTCCTCGTCCTTGAGTTGAGGAATAAGACAAAGCCAAGTGCTTTACAAATTGAGGTGTGAAATGGCATTAGGAGTTTCCGCTGATTCTGTTCTCTTCAATTTAAATTGAGAAGAAGAATTTACTTAAGAATAATTTTAAAGACCTAATAATAAACATTAAATACAGTTCAAATGCAGACTTGTGGTCCTTTTGATATATTGACGATTATTGGGAAACGCCTTGGCTTGACCATTGAATCCTCACAGCAGGAATGCACAGAAAAAAGTGCAAACAACTTGAAAAGGCAGAGGATAAAGTAAATACCTCGAAAGCTGCAAAAAACTTTCACACTAAATCAGAGCCAGTCGGAAAGTTGAATCACAGGGATAGTCCTTTTCCCCTTTGGCTGGTTTGCTCCGCCTTCGATTGCTCCCAAGTGCGTTGTTAAAACCCATCAGAAGTGAGTGAGGTACTTGATAATTTCAGCTGAAATTCACCGCAGCTTCTTCTTGCCTTCTTCTTCGCCTATGAAGTTTGCCATATTTTACGTCATTTAGTTGTAGTTCAAGTGGACTCGGGAACGAAACAATTTCTGAACGCCCCACGAAGCAACATATTTACTTTTAAATGTTTAAGCAAAAGTGGCATATAAATGGAGTCACGGGCTCTAAGCCCAGGTACTGGCATTTTTCTGGCTGTTTACACACATACCCAGCATTTAACGTGAAAAGGAAATGCAGAAGCAGCAACGTAGTAAATCCTCGCGAGGCATTGCCCAAAATGGAACTGGCAGCTTCTTAGTGCCACTTTCCGACCTGCTCCTTTGAGCTGTCTGAGCTTCCTGTCTGTACTTATTTTCTACGTTTTTTTTATTCACTCGGTTTGGGTTGGATTTAGTGCATCGTGATTTCTCGAAATGCCAAAGCTAACAACTGCAACTGCTCTTCCTCTCGGACTTGGGCGGCTTGTCCTTGTCTTCTCACGGGCCAAAAACCTGTATCTTTGACTGCACATTTGTTAACTTACCTGAAGGGCATTTCAGGTCTTGTTCTTTGTCTTGGCTGAGTGCATTGTGAAGTGTGGGTAGTCGATAAAGGTATGTGTATGGCCAAAAAAAAAAACTAAATGGAACGCATGTATTGCCGAGTCGGAGAATGAGTAGGAGCTTTAAGTTTTCATATGGGACACAAACTAATTAAATATTCCACTACATATGGGGGTACATACCTTTCGTTTAATTGTATTTAAAATATTTACACACACACCAACACACAGATTGAATATAATATTATAAACTTGTACATTGAGTGAGAAAGGCTGAACGGAAAATGTGCCAAAAACAAACCATTGAATATGCATGGAGATGAAATCATAGGTTGATATGTTGATGAATATGGAAATGCCTTTTTGAATCGAATATGTGTCACGGTGGCGGCAATGGCAATGAAAGCCGAGTGCCAAATATTATATATATGTTTTCATTATGGGTGAATTCAGTGAGCCGTGATTTAGATGCCGAATGATTGGATTTACAAATGATAGAGCGATATATGATATATGATAAAATAAAAGCAAAGTGCATAGGTCAAGAGCCATTGAAAATGTCGGATTGATGGGTAAAATGAAATGGAATTTGTCGAATGAAACGCACGAAATTGATTGGATGATTGCAAACCAGATAATAAAGTTTGAATAAAGTTACAACATAGACTCTAAGGGCTAGGCATTCGCTAAAGCACTAATTGCTTAATTATAAAAACTATGGGTTGTTGTTGCACGCTCGGAGGGAACTTATTGATTATTTGATTATTTCGTTGACTTTGGTTTGATGCTCACTCAGAATGATCAGGAGGCAGACCAATATCGCTGCCAAAGCGCCCATGCTGAGCTTCAGGGTCTGACCCTCCTGCACCAGTTCACAATTCTCGCCCCAGAAACCGTCGGGACAAATGCAACGATATCGCAGGCGGGGCTCGAGATTAATGCAAGTGGCGCCGTTCATGCAGGGCATATCGAGGCACTCGTTGCGATCCATACAGCCCTTGGAATCGGGCGACATAATGCGTCCTTCGCCGCAACTATTTCGTATGTTATTCATATGATAAGTCACCATTAAGTTAAGTTACTTGAGTAAAAGTGGGTGGAATAGAAATGGCAACAAAAGGTGGGCTAAACTAAAAGGAAAATATCGAATGAAGGCTCCAATTGGATGATTCATATGTCTACAGATTCGAGGCAAGTCCAAGTTATGTCAAGGCTTCGATTGGGTGAAGGGAAAATAATTTACAAGCCTGTCTTAATAAAATAAATCGTTTATAAGTCTCAAAAAATAATATATTTCTGTCCCTTTTAAAGTAATTTACATTTCAAAATGATTCCAAGGCTTCGTCCTTGCTCGCAGATTATGCTTACTGACTTGAAGCCAATTAAGTGGATTTTAATTCCGTGTCAAGGCAAACCTTTTAGCTCTGCTGCACCTTAGCTGATTTATTTTCCTTCTACAATTGGTAAGTGGGAAAAAGCTTAAAGCCAACGACGTGATGTGTGTGTTTAACAGAGATAAGCATAGTAGTTGGTACCTGTGCGCCAAGCTTGTTACATTTTCTTCTTGTTTTTTTTTTTGGTTGTTTTTTTTTCTGTGTGTAATGAAACAAAAGCGTGAATATGTACAAAGACCATTACAAGCCGGACAAATGCTCTTGACGCCGGCAACTCGTTGCTCGAATCTCGAATCTCGATCGACTTTGGCCAGAAGTCAAAGCGAAAACGGAAACGTAAGCCTAAGCCGATTGATTTGTCACGCAACGTTTAGTGCCAATCACTAGCTGACTGTGTGCCGTGTGTGTGAATGAAGTGTGTGTGTGTGTGGGTGTGTCAAAGTTTGGTGTGTTAGTGAGACTGCCTTTGACGGACGGGTGGGTCCAACACGCTTTTTGCAGGACTCTCTCTCAATCTCCCGCCTTTATTTGCCCCTTTTCCTGCGTTTATTTTGCTGTGGGCCTCTGCCCTTAATTGATTAAGCCTATCAAATGTTAGCCTTTGCTTGCTTATCAAAAGCCAGCGATTTGTTTTCTTGTTCCCTTTTATGTGGTATTGGTTTTACTTTGTGGATTGTCCGGGGCTTTCTTATCGCCACACATGGCTTATGGGTCATTTTTACTTTCTTTGGGGGGGTCAGGGGTCGAGTACAGTCCGAAAAGTCAATTTATTTCAATGGTTTTAATTTTTCTCGTTTGGTAATTTTTCTTTTAGTTTGATGAGAAACGAAAAGCAATGGGTAAATGCCTAAAAATGTATTCGGGAAGGGTTTTGGGGGGTGGGAGGATGATGATGATGATGATGGGGAGGAAACTTACGTGCACTCGTAGACATTCCAGAGATCCACGCACTCGAAGGGATCCGGGCAGATCACATTCGAACAGGGCTTGTTGGAGGGACAACCCTTCTCCAGGTTCCTGGCCATGGTGGCCTGACCCCACTGGGTGCCGTTCATGGCCGGTGGCAGGGGCAGGTGTTTGCCTTCCAGACTAAAGAGTAAAGAACAAAATAATAAATAAAGGAATGAAGATAAATGGAAATATATACTGATTAGAGTATATTAGATAACACTCACCGAATATCATCGAGACAGCTCTTCTGGTAATCGGCATAGACCTCAAAGGTTCTCACGCCCGTGTATTCGGCCTTGCCGCCGGCATACACTCCTTCCTGCTTGTCCACTAGCAGCCACTGGTGACCGACAAACTCGAAGGTTTCGTTATAGCGACGACCCTCGCCTCCGTCCAGTTCCAGGGTAGCAGCTGAGCCATATCGATTAACCCTCACCACATGCCATTGCCCGTCGTTGACCACGATGGCATTCAGCCAGAGGTCCTTCTCCTCGGTGCGCAGCGAGTTCAGATTGTAGCGGAAGTGCAGGTGGCCATCCTTGATCTCCAGGATGCCGTACTCTCTGTTGTGTTGATCACTAACCCGGAACAGTTCGCCGTACTCCTCTCTCGTGCGGAATCTCAGCTGGACTTGAGTGCTGAACCGATCCGGCTCGAAGCTGAGAGCATACTTGACATAGCTCTGGGCCTTGAAGGTGGTCGGAATGGTTGGAATATTGCAGGCCGGACCGGTCCAACCTGGTCGGCAGTGGCAACGGGCCTCGGACAAGGATCCCACGCAGTTGCCGTGCTCCCAACAGCGAGCCGTGGTCTCGGTCTGGGCACAAACCTCCTCGGTTTGCGGACATCCCGCCACACTGTTCCGCGAGAGACCCGGATGGGCGAGGTCGTAGAGCTTTGAGTTGTGGACCAGGTTCCTGATGCAACCATCGAAGCCCTTGGCCGTGGGCATGTAGTGCCAGAAGTACAGACTCTGGTCGAACTGCTCGCGATACAGGCCGCCCACCTGAAGGGGCGCATTCACATTCAGATACTCACTGAACGGCGGGATTTGTCCTCGCGCCTGGCACGACATATCATCGAATTCCGGCGGTGTGCCATCCTCCATTTCGGCAATCTCCGCCGACTTGCAAAAGTCCACCACCATGCGAATGTCCTCGGTGTCCCAGAACAGATCGATCCTGTGCCACTCGCCGTCGTCCAGGGTCTTCTTGGTCTTCACCCGCAGCTCCAGCGTTCCCGAACCGAAATCGATGAGGAGTCTCGGGTAGCCGCGCTCCAGCTCCAAGGCTATAAAGTCAGAAATCAGCATCTCATCCCGCTCCGGGGGCACAATCGGTCCGTTGTAGATGATCAAGCCATCAGGCTTTCGGGTGATGAATTCCAGACTCAAGTGAGACTCATCGCACATTTCGAGGGGAGGATACCAGGCCCAGCCGTTGCCGCGGAAGCTGCGCGTTGTCTGCTGACACCTGGGACCCGTGTAGCCCACAGGACACGAGCAGTGAGGACCGAACCGGGTGTCAATGCAACGTCCGCCATTGTGGCAGGGAGTTGTTCTGCAGGATTCAGACTTTGTGAAGTTGCGAGCACCGCAAGTACAGTCGGCAATGGTGTCCACACGCACGCCCACCAGGGCGGTCTTGTTGGCATTCACCATGTAGGGCAGGGGACTGATCTCCAGGGCATTGGTGCAGCTACCCTCGCACATCTGGTTCTCGTACAGACACTCATCGATGCCCACCATGGTGATGTTGATGCCCACATCCTTTTCGATCTCCTCGCGATGCATCAGGACAATGCCGTTGAGCCTCACAGGCTTGTAGTAAGGAGAACCATGGGCGGAGAATCTCACATCGGTTAGAGGGGGATGTTTCCTCTTCAGCTGCACACTGAATATATCCACATTCTCCCGTTCGGTATTGAGTAAATCGGCCAGCTTGTCCCTGAAACGATCCATTTTCGAGCGACTCATACTCTGAGTCCTGTAGTTCCACACGCGAATAAAGTCCTCATCGGAAATGCCCGATAAACGCACAGATCCCGAGTTGATAACCGCTTCGTGGGGGATTTCCCTCACCGTAACTGTGACATTTGCCGGAATATCGGTTTGAGTGTGCTTGCGATCGTAGACCTTGAACCGGAGATGGTAACGCCCCTCGCGAGTTCCCGCCCTCATGGTGACCATGCCGGAATCTTCGTCCAACTTAAATCTGGGATGCTCCATGGCCTCCCAGTAGAACTTCTTGTCGGGCAAATCCCAATCGTCCAAGTCGTAGACATACACTCGACCGATGGGCGTATCCGGCGATTGTCCTTGGTAGTTGTAAACGAAGATATCCTTGGCTCCTGGCTGCATTTTGTTGTCATTGACATCGCCAATGATTACGGTCAGTGTACTTGTGCCTGTCATTGCCGGTGAGCCATGATCCTTAATCACAATGGGGATCATATACTCCTTTTGTTGCTCGCGATCAAAGGAGCGAAGGGAGGAAATAACGGCCATACCATCACCGTTGGCACCCTCTGTGGAATGGGGAGAAATTATATAAAAATTAGGTAACAGAAAGGATTCAAAGTCTGTAATTATTAAAGATTAAATAAGACAAATCAACTAATGTACCTTTATTTTAGTTTGGTTTTAGTTACAGATAGCTTTATCTATTCGAAAATCCCTTAGTTGCAACTGAATAATCCCGGAAATGTAACATCTGCCTACAGGTGAATAAACTACAAATTGCTGGGCGAGTAACTGCCAAAAGTCCTGCCCAAATCCACTTGCTATTCGGTGATTCAAAGGCATTTGCCAGTTAGCCGTAAGCCCCGACATCTAACCAACCCCGAATAACCGAAGCCCTTTTATTAGCCAGCAGCCAGCAGACAGCAGCCAGCAGCCAGCACGTTTTCCACCTGATTGCAGATGCAACTTTTGCAATAGCCCATTTGTTGTAATTACGCCTTTGAGCCAACAAGTGTTAAGTCTGGACTCGGGCCGCTGGAATGGAATGGAAACTACAACTGCCCCGGGGAGTGTGGAGGCCCCTAGGAGAGAACGCACATTTGAAATGTATTTTTAAAGACACTCCATGGTGTGTTTTTAGGCAAATTGTATGCAAATACGAGTCTGGGAAAGCCAGCTCTCAGCTCTCCCCACTCACACTCCCCAACGTTTGCATAAAGTCACAGGCTACCCGAAAAATTTCGCCCCAACTTGGAGCCTTTACCATTTCCCCAGCTGGGGCATCAAAATTGGATTGCCACCCACACAAATTGTGACTGCTGCTCGGGCACTTTTTCCACATCTTTTCTTGGCTTTTCCTCACCCAAAAAAAAAAAAAAAAAAATGCGAAGGGAACTGGTGTGTAGTTCGGATTTTGTGGCAGACTCCCCCTGGCTGGCTGCCTGGCTGGGGGTAATTTAATTGAAAACTTGTGCATTTGCCATTTTATTTTTCACCCAGGTGGGCGAGAGTGTGTGTATCTCTGCCTTGCTTTTATTATTTAAATTTTCATGTGCGATGCGGTCTGCTGTTTCCGTTCTATGGCCAAAGATTCCTGGCTATTCATTTCGGACCATCCTCTCTTTTTTTTTTTTTTGGTTTTTTTGTTTTTAGGGTAGCAAGGTAATTGCATTTTTATGCTATTGTTGGCATTTGGCGACCCTCGATAGTTGGCAAAGAAAATTTCGATACAAGCCGAGAAAGGGTTGGAAAAATGAAAATGTTACGCTGCCGGTGCATTGTTTAAGCTTTGACCCAAATATTGGGTAAACTTTTGCATTGCTGGGAGCAAAGTTTTTGGTCAGCAGCTCGCAACTATTTTTCGATCCCCATAACCTTTTCAAGTTGAGTATGTGCTGCAATTTGCAAGTAATTGGTTAGTGTATGGAAGCCAGACTGCCAAATCGATGCGCAAATAGTCAAAAGTTACTCTAAGCAATAATGGAAAATTAAATAACAGTTTTGAAATCTAAAAGGCTAATTTATAAGGCTATAAAAAAGAAAACTCTAACTCTAAACTAAGTGAGACTGGGAAAATAGTTAAACTTCTGTCATTTTAAACAAATTATCTGGATGTTTCTTTCTTTGAATAATAATTATAAAAGAGTCATTAGACGGGGACCATCTTTTTAGTTTCTAGTTTGCTAGTTCGTTTCTTTAAGCCTTCCCTTTAATTATTCTAAGAGTTAACTCATATATGGGTGTGAAATTGTACTCACTCTGATCCTGTTCCACCTTGAAGGAAGCTCGGATAATATCATCGGCACTGGGATCCAATCGGAACTGGAATGGCGGTCCGTTGCTCTTGGAGCGATCATCATCGTCGGTGGCCAGAATTTCGACCACTTTGCGTGGCGGCACATGTTCCGGCAGCACTGGCCTGTAGTCCTTAAGGAACTTGGGAGCATTGTCATTGATATCCTGAACGATAACAGTGAGTGTGGCCGTGGCAGTTTTTGGTGGCGAACCATCGTCAATGGCCAGAATCTTGACCTGATGACGAGGCACCACTTCGCGGTCCAAAGAACGCTGAATGGTCACCGATCCGTTTTGATTGATGGCAAACTGACGCTGGCGATCCGAGGAGCGATCAATGGAATAGGACACCTTACTCTTGCCACCCTGATCCGGATCGGTGGCCTTGAACTTTTCGAGTTCAGTGCCCACCTTGGTGTCCTCAAACACAGACACCTCCACATTGGCCCTCTCAAAGTGTGGCTTATTGTCGTTGATGTCCCGCAGCTTAACCACCACCCACGAGTAGGCCACGTGGTACTTGTCGTTGTCGTTATCCTCGCCCTTGTCGTTGACTTGAATGCGGAAACGGAAGCCATTGCTCTGAAGCTGATCCTCGTAGTCCAAAGGCTGAACGATTTTCAGGGAGCCTGTGCCGTCGTTATTCCTCACCATGGTGAACTTATCGGCGCCATAGCCGCTGTTATCGATAACTTTGTACTGGAACTTGTTCGTCTCGTCCTCGTCGTGAACTGTCACCGTTAAAATGGGCATTTCCGGCAGGGCTGTACCATCCGTTTCGTCCACTTCCGTGAACCATTCGTCTTTCGTAAACTGCGGCGGCATATCGTTGATATCTTTGACCCTTATGGAGGCCGTCCCCGTCCCCTTTAACCCCCCGCCATCCATCGCCACAACTTGTATTGAATAATCCGGTGTCCTTTCGCGATCCAGGCAGCAAACGGCGGTCTTTATCACACCCGTATCGGGTTCAATTTCGAATATAGGCGAACCCGTCTCCTCCTCAATCACATTCTTCTCGATGGAGTAGACCAGGCGGGCGTTGGAACCCTCGTTGGGATCATCGTAGTCCACGGCGGTCATGGTCATCACCACCATGCCGGCGGTGCCGTTCTCTGTGACATTGCCAAAGTACACGCCCTGCGGGAAAATGGGGGCATTATCGTTGATGTCCTTCAGATTGACCTGGACGTCCGCATATCCCACGAGACCCTCGCCGCCCTCGTCCTGGGCAAAGACCGTGAAGCGCCACTGGGGCCGGCCGTTTGGTTGATCGCGATCCAGTGGCTATAAAGTAGAGAACAAAATAACCAGATTGAGTGTGAGCCGGCTTGAGTGTAAAACGCTGTTGTTATGGGGTTAATATGCACGGGGGCTTTGTATAATTTTAGCTGTCATAAACGCAAAACCGATTAACATCTGGGATGGGGAAAGGAAAAAACATTGTTGTTGTTGCCGAGTGGGAGGAATAACCCTCGTGCCTCCTTAACCCATGAAATTATCCCGCTCCCATACAATGCCGGGGAAGCCCCAACCTGAAGCCTGTCCCTGATGTTGATTGTGACTTTGATATGCATTCACCGCAGCAGCCTGAGTGATGTGTTGCTCCCACCTGTGCACCCTTAACACCCTCTTTACGCCACACCCCCCACAAAATTTCTTAACCCCACACGTATGCAAATAATAAAAAGCGCAAGAAAAAAAAGGAGAAAAAAAAATGATTTTAATCAGTACTTTGTATCTGTTGGCGGCTGCTGGCAACCCTTGGATAATGCCCCCAAACCCTTGTTTGGGAGGCCGTCGGCGCCCCTTTAACCCTCGCCCTCGCCCACGACATGTGACAGGGCACACAGCAGACTGACAACAAGAGGAGCTTTTCATGGCGCTGACATTGGGTTTGTCGTTAAAAAAATAAATGTGTGTGTGTACGAGGCGACAACAACAGAAAAGAATCGTGTGTAGAATTATTCCGAGTGATGGATTACACCAAAAGGTTACTCAGTAAACCGAAATGTCACCCTCTAATACATTAAACATAAAAAATTACGTTTACTAGCTTAGAAATTAAATTGTTTTGGGGAGACAAATGGCAGAATAGGTACTGAAATATTGAAACCTTTTGCTACTTTTATAGTTCACTGGAAACTAGAAATTTAAAGCTGAAAAAGAAATGTTTTTAAATATGTTCAAAGCCCGTTTTATAAAGGGTTCTGACCATATTTTAATTTAGGGGAAAATTAGCTTGTTCTTTTTATTTTTTTTTAATAGGTACCTCAAAGTCGAAACAGATATTTTTCCATTTAGCTGAGTTCTCCGTATATAGACCCAGCTATAACCGAAATACCCCTCAAATATACCCATTATGTTATGGAATAAAAGAAAAATATGTACACGTAACCCCGGCATAGTCAACGCTTTAATTTGCATGACAAATTCGCCAACATTGTTATGACATATTCAATTTAAGGGATTAGTTGTGGAGAGTGGGTCACGGTCCGTGCTTCTTACCACCACCAACAACAACAACATCAGGAGGAAAAAAATAATAAATAAAAATGGTACAGCTGTTTGTTATCCCTTATCAAAACCTCATACCCTTTCCCGGAAAATAAAATTAAATTCGTGTGGAGTGAGACCAAAATGGACTATAGACTATAAATGGCTCTATACGAGTCCATGAACATACTCGTACATATATTATTTTTATTCCAACTGGACGCCTGGGAATTTCATTTAATTTTGGCTTTTAGAGTTTTACTCATTTTTCGTTTGTGAGAGAGAGAATTAAGTGAAAAATTTTCGACCCGCATGCGGTTGGGGATTTTCAATTGTGATTTTGTAATTAGTTTTAATTTTACTCTCGAATCGACGTTAGAGAGGAATTTTAAAAGGCAGTAAACTTTAAACGGAAAGCCGCCTAAATTTGTTCAATAAAGGCACTAACTTATTGTTTAACATTTCCTTTGCTTTTAAGTTGGAATGAAATACGAATAGTTGCGGGGGAAATCACACGAAAATCAGTCACTTTCGCCGGTGAAAATGCCTTAAATGATTGTCATTTATAAAAAAATGTTATTTAATAGCTGAGCTGCACCGAGGATGCCCCTGCCCGTGTCCATCAAGTGCCATTTAAATGTTAAATAATGAGCACGTAGCCCGGGGTTTGCACGTTGGCATTTTGTTGGGATTGATTCGCGCGGCGGGCTTAAGTGCACATTGATGGGGCTTAATCAGCGAGAGCATATTTCGAAAATTTCGCCATTATTTTCAGTTTCTGTCCAGCTGCGGCCTTGGCCGGGGCATTGTTTTTCTTTTTTAAATACCGCAATTCATTTATTTATTTATGGTGGCAAGTGTTTTTCCATGGGCAATTTGTTAATGCTTAAATTGTGGCATTGTTTTTCGCTTGTGACTTACCTTTAATACGAATATTTCGCCGGTGGTGCGGTTGATGTCGAACTTGCTATTGGCCGGATTATCTGGATCAATGCCTTGGCCCGTGAGGAAGTACACGATGTTCTGGGGACGATCCTTGTCGCCATCTGTGGCCGTAACCTGTTCAACCACATCGGCAAATAAATACACATATTTATTATTAACGGTCGGGCATATCACAAAAAAAAAAATAATATAAATAAAAAACGAATCAAATTAAATAACGAAAGACAAAAACGCAGCATTAAATCGTAAAGTAATAAAGCAAACATGCCATGCACTGCCATTAAAAAAAAATATATAAAAACTATTTCATGCTGTTAGTACATTTTTTTCACATTTCCAATAATACTAGTCAGTGGTATTTATTTTGTTTAATTACCATTTGGGTTTTTAAAATTTTTTTTTACTTTCATTTTTTATAATAGAAAAGCAAACGTTGCTTTCCATGGATTATGATTTATTTACCAAATACTGACAGGTATTGAGTTTGGCCATTGAAACAATATTTTTGTTAGAATTTTTGGGGGAAAGCACACAACAAAATCAGTGGTAAATAAAATATTATTTGCTAACGGTTAGTCTAATGTAAATAAAAACAAAGATTGAATTTAATTCCCTTTGTTAGCCTTAAGCTTCGGTCACGTTCATTTTAATTAAATTAGTTGGTGGAACGCCAGTTAGCCACAAGTGAAACATAATAAACCACAGCAGCAAAATCTGTGCGGCAGGGTCAGGCTTAATCGTGCAAATGTGTGACGTTAATACTTAAAGAGCATATTGAATTTAATTATCAGCAACAGACGAGGGGCTAATGGAAAAACTGAATGCGGAAAATGTGAAAAGTTTGCACAATATTTACGCTGGCAATTAATGGCCGCAGGGATTTGTTTTAAATTTTGTCCCTGATTGAACCGGAAAAAGGAAATACTTGTACAATATTTCAATATATGCGGTTGAGTTGTTAATAAAATCCATGTTCTCCTCTCAACACTATTAAAGTTAGAGAACATTTATAGTAGAATGAATGAATTTTCTATATACTGCAATTGATTGGTTAATTATATTCGAACATTACACCTTACACACGCCGATTATTCATTATGTTTACGTTTTGTTATGGTTTACGCAAAGTTAACATGTGAAATGAGATTGAATAAGATTTTGTGTGGCTCCGTGGTTGGGTTAAAATTAATTGTTAACGAGGAGGGCGAGCCGCTTTGTTTGCTCGCTATATAGTATATGCTATATGCTATATATGCCGTATGCCATATGGTATTATATACAGGACTCAGATATGGTAAATAGTGAAGATGTGTGTAGCGACCTGCATGATGGTAAAGGGTGTGTCGGTCATTCCCTCGTCGAAGGTTCGCTCGTAGGACGTCTGCGGGAATTGAGGCGGCAGATCGTTGACATCGCGGACATTTATGACGATTGTTGTTTGATTTTCATTCAAACTGTCGGAGGCAACCAATTTCAGTTCGTACTTTATGCAAACACGTTAAATCAAATATATGGATGGGATTGGGATGAAAACAAAAAGAGTAAAAAAACAAACAAAATTAAACAATAAATTTTAAGTGCTCGTAAATTACTAAAAACGGGAGCGCGTATATCTATAAAAATAATAAGTCTTGGTCTTTATTATCTAGATTATTTTGGCTGCATTTTGAAGCCAGTATCTAGCTGCACTGACTTGACAGCTGAATTTGCATTTTCCATATTCAATTGCACGCTTGTTTACTCATTAAAATGCAATAATTTAATCGACTTATTCAATTATGCATTACAAGCTGCATAGTAATTTTTAAGCATGATAATCGACATATTTCCAAGTCAGTCCATCCTCTGATTAAAATACATATTTTTTACAGCTTCCGACGTTGCGTGCTTAATGATAAATCAATATTATTACTATACATTTGTATTCAGCAAAACCGCAATTTAAATGCTTTGCGAATTACATACGACTTCGCGTCGTGTGTGTGTGTGCTCTGTAAATAAATTTTATATATTTTTTTCGAGCCCGCATTTTACAACATTTGTCCACTCTAGAACGGACAGAATTTTTTAATTGTTCAATTACTTTTCGTCATTTTTTGTTCAGTAGCCTTAAATCAAACGAAAGCGGGGAATGGAACAACATGCAAATGGCTTTAAATATTTATGTTACATTCTCCTCCATACTTAAAAACATATATGGGATTTTTTGATTGTAGGTATTTCACCAATAAAAATATAACTTGTAGGGAAAAAATAGGGATTGTAAAGTCCATTAATATTGGACGGCAGTAAATGCCTTTAATATGTCAACAATTTATTGAGTGGCAAAAAATTGCAACCTTTCGGGCAATTGAAATAAATATAAATATTTGTCATAGTTGTCCCGAAAAAGATAAATTCCGAAATCATGGGAGAGTCCTTTAAAATAGTTCGGAGAACATTTCACTCTAAAATTCTATTTGTTGTGCAATAAAATGCTGTTTGGGGGGGGAAAACTTCAAAACAAAAACTCATCACATGCAATAAAATCTAGGGGAAACATAAAACGTTGCTTCAACTTTGTGCCTCAGCATACAAACAATAACAGCGCAAATGGTAAACTCTACCAAAAAACAGAACAGAACAAATCACAAGTTGTGAACTAAGTTTTCGCTATGAAATCATTTCATTTTCATTCATTGACCTGCAAGACGCGTTTGGGCAAATTGCGATCATCCTCTTCGGTAATCTGGGTGCGATATGTGGGTCGCTCGAACACGGGGGGATTATCGTTAACATCCTTGACATGGATAATCACAGTGGTGTAGTTCTCCTTCAAGTTATCGGAGGCGGCCAAGCGCAGCTCATACTGAACGGGAATTTACATAGAAGAATTACAAGTAATTGCATTAATATCTCTTATATACTTCTTCAGGCTCCTATTCGCATTTAAAGCTTAATTCTACCTATTCCTTATTTATTATGTAATATTATATTCTTCAGGCTCCAATTCGCAGTTAAAGTTTAATTCTACCTATTCCTTATTTATTATATAAAATCTACATAGTTTGTATATCCTTCTTCAGGTTCCTTTTCGAATTTATTGTTTAATTCCTAATTTATACTTCTATTAAAGGTCTCTACTATTTCTTAAATAATTGATATCTTTCCATATTTATTTCAATACTTCGTTGACCATTTTACTTCTATATTCACGCTGATTTTCTGCATTTATTACAATTTCTAAATTACATAATTGTATAGGCCAAGCGCAGCTCATACTGAAGGGGAATTTATGTACATAAAAAATTACAAGTAATTGCATTAATTTTTATATACCTTCAGGCTTTTTATACTTCAGGCTCCTATTCGCATTTAATATTTCATTCTACATAATAATTCTAATTCATAATTTAGACTTCCATTAAAGGTTTCTACCATATCTTAAATAATTGATCTCTTTCCATATTTATTTCAATACTTTGTTGGCCATTTTCCTTCTATACTCACTCCGATTCCGGCCTGACTTTCTGCATTTATTACAAGTTCTAAATGACATATTTGCATAGGCCTTGGCCAAAAGTTTTCCCCGGCCGCATTTCAATTAAAAGTCACGAAAGTTGCATGACTTTATTGTTCGAATTGTTCGGAATTGCAATTCAATTAATGGTTCGCCTGGATTTCTCTATCCCCCTCTTATTGCCCCCCGGTATTTGAGTTCTTGACCGCAGCGCATGCTTCGAAAGTTGTTTGAACTTTTAAATATTTAAGCAGCCCCCGCGGAGCGTGTAAATTGAAATTCAAAGGGAGACGGAAACCTGCCAGCGAGTTTCTTAATGAATTTTATAGTTGGCCAAGAAGGAGATTGGCTGCACTTTAAGACGATGGCTTTAACAAAATGCTATAATTTTTTGGTTCTCTCTGGCCAGATGTTAATCCCTGTTGTCCCTGATGTGTTTTCAGCTTGCCAAATGACATAAACAAATCTCACAGTTGACTAAGCCCGCAACGCTTATGTCATAAATATATCTGCGCTGTGGAAGAACGTTTGTCGATTACAGAGAGGCGGACTCCTCTACGGGTTTCCACTTTGCATTTTTCATTTTTGTTGTACGCGATGCGGTCTTCTTTCTCTGTTCCTGTTTTTCTCATATTTTCCTCGTTTTTCCTGGTTTTTTTTTTACTTACCCTGCGTCGAGTTTCGTAATCTAAAGCGCCAGCTACATAAATGGCACCCGTCATATTTTTAACCGCAAAAGCGCCGCCAATGTTGCCGCTTGTAATTTCATAGCGGATACGTGAGGCTGTGTTGGGGGAGAGAAAAAATTTCAGAGAAAAAGAGAGAACGGGAAAAATATGTGTGTGTAAGATAATAATTGCGGAATTTCTGGGCATATTTTTGGAGGATACTCCTACTTACACTCGTCGTGATCCTTGGCGGTTACAGTGAGCACTGTGTGCTGAATGTCCTCGTTCTCATCCACTTCGGCCTCATACAGCGATTTGTCGAAATAGGGCGGATTATCGTTTTTATCGGCGATGCCAATGCGTATGAATTTGGTGACTGTTGTTCGGGGGCGGGGAAGAAGAAAAGAAAAGCACCCATTTCGCTCGGTTAAATTTTTCTCATTTTCAATTTGAAACTAGGCAAAAGTTGGTACTTCGTTTTGTCTGCCTCAATTATCACGTACTAGACACAATGAGGAAAAACTTTTGTCAAACCAGACAGAGAGCAACAATTTGACGCCTCTTATTGAGGCGACAAACATTTTGTTTGCCTTTTTTTTTATTATTAGGGGCCGTCCCTACTCTCGTTTTCTTCGGTGCGTGGGAAACGCGTTTCGCATATTAAGCAGCCCGGGATCTTTTTTTTTTTCTTTTTTGGTTTTCCATTTGATTTTTATTTGCATGTGCGATGATGTAATTTATTTGATATTCATGGATTTTCCATTTGATCACTAGGCCGCAGCTAAGTTCGATGTAATGCTATTGCAAATGAATTCAAGCGAAATATTATTTTCAGACCATTTAAACCTCTTGTTTCTCCTGTCATCTCGGCGGGTACTCAGTCGCATAATTAACTATTATTACCGCTGCTGATGTTGTGAACAACAACACCTATTGTGGTCGTTTGGAATTCCAAATGAATTTCAAATTGCCCCACAAAGGACCCTCCATTCCGCCTGAGTTGATTCAAAGTATACAGATGATTTAATATGGAATATATATATAGAACAGGGGGAAAACTGCTCTAAGAACAATGGGTGCCCGACTGGCTGGCTGGCCGGCTGGAGGAAAGTGCAAACAAAGTCACTGACAATGAGACATATCAGAGAGAGCCGAGATGTCAGGCAGCTAGTAAATTACATATATCATTTATAATTGCGCCAATAACACAACAGACAACAAAGCCAGTGCGCTTTAATTAAATAAATGCAAAGACCATTGGACCACAAGAGAAACCTGAGGATTGCACACAAGTCTCTGTATGGCAGCAGATGTGGCAAGGATGCGACAAAACTTTTGCCGCTTAACAGCCCATACACAATTCGTTAAATGTGCAGTGAGAAAAATAACTAATTACGTTTGTAATATTATCTACATTATGTACAGAATACTTTAACAAATACCAAAACAAACAAACTTTGACTTATCTTTGCCATTCTTGGTAATACTTGGCTTACAGAAAAAGATGTTATCCCTAAACCTTGTGTATTCTTACTATAAAAACAAGATTAATAAATAAATGTATTTTCTATTTAAAAGATATATACCCTTTAAACAACATATATGTATATGTATATATATTTATATTGTAACATTTTCTCACTGTTTAAAAGCCAGGCTCTTGTTGACACAAGTGTTTCTGTTTATCAATTTACTTAGAAATCCTGAGAAGGACAACGGAGTACAACCTGCCCTTGTGCTGTGTCTTGTTGTTTGTGTTTCGGTTTATAATTTTGCTGCCTTGACTGGGAATTATCTGTGTGCAAGAATTATGCACATTTGTACTGCCTCTGCAGGTTGACAACTCCTCCATTGCAACTGGGCGCACATGGCGAGAGTGTGTGTCTGTGATAAGTTGGCAAACCCTTCCGCCGTTGAAATTAGCAAATGTTTGGGGCCAAATTTTGAATTGAATTTATGGCAAAACATTGCTAATTGCCCACTCAGTTGTATTTGGGTTTCCATGTGACGACATTTTAATTAAAACTTGTGCAAAATCCATCCAGCAGCAGCAAGACCGACATTAAATGCAAATCATTTCCAGCATCCTTATTATTAATATTTATGCAAGGCCCCTGCTTTGTCATTCTTTTAATATATATATTTCTACTATTTTGTGGGTCACAGAAATGCCATGACTGCTTTCCAGGACTTTTATTCCAGTCAGATTGCAATGCAGATTACGCAGGATATGTCATTACATGTAATGGAAACTTTATGCCAAGTCAATTAATTTAAGTAATTGCAAAATCAGAGCTTCAGACTTTAATTACGAAGGATTGTTGTCCTCAAGTGAGTCACTACTTTATGATTTATATGGGGAGTTATAAGCTCTGCAACTCCTATAAATATAACTCCTTTTTCTTGCCTAATTTTGCATACAATTGTATACTTTTCGATCGGAATATACTACACATACGTGGAGATTTTTCATTAAATCTTCACAACAATTTCTTCAATGCGAGTTTATTGCATTAAAATTCAATTTTTCAATATGCAGATGCTGTTGGTGCTGCGTAGGTGTACGGCAATATTTATTGAATGCTGATGTTTAAGTTATGAAAATTTCATGTTGCCTTCTCATATATATTTTTGACGCAGATTTTTTTCCGCATGCCAGGCGGGACTTTGAGTTCTTGCCGCTCAGATAAATGAAATTTTATGAGCTTTTATTAAGCACACAGAGACGGGATGTGTGGAATTTAAAGAGCGCCATAAGCGAAAAAATATATTATATAATTTATTGAGGAAGTGACGTACAAAATATTTCGCAATAAAGAAACATTTCCGCCCTCCCCCCCACTCAAAAGTTAACCCAATTTGGAAAGCTTTTATCCCGGTTTAGGGGCACAACCCTTGAAATACTTTATATATTTATCTAACACCAATTTTATTGCATTCTTCTTTCCGCCGGCAACTAGCCCCAAATCAAATACAAGATATCCCATTGAGCCTTTGAGCCTTTCGACATTCAACGATTTTGATGGCAAACTACATATGTGTGTGCAATGTTTGGACAGCTGCTGTTGAATCCTTGGAAGGAGGAGGAGCCCGTGTCCTTTGTGCTCCCATAAAAGCTGACATTGAAGCAATTCGGGTTAACTGCACTCGAGCGGAGTGAACGAGTGGCGAAATCAAAGTCAACTTTATCACTTATTTAGTCCATGGAAAGTGTGTGTGTGTCGCCTCCTCCCAAATAAATAGTGTTCAATATATACATACATATGTACATACCGAAAAGCTGCCACGCTTAGCTGCACAAATGCCACATGCCACATGCCACGCCCCCAAATGCCACGCTCCATCCAATTCGAGTGTCATAAATTTATGCGCTATTTTCGCTTGTTCAGGCGTTCCGCCATCCAAACATATTTATATATGTTTCTTTTATATGTATATGCACTACGTGATGTGGCACAATGTCAAAATCAAAGACGCCATATTTTTTCTTCGAGCTTTCCCTAACAGTTTTGCCCCCTCACCTCACCACCCGCCCATCCCCCGCCATTATTCGATTCGCTCTTCTCCTTGGTGCGGCCAAGTTTATCGTCAAGTTTCGCACTTGAATGAATTTTAACGATATTAAATAGCAAAAGAATAATAAACAATGGCACATGGCTGGAAATATATTTTTATGCTCGGCACATCGAAGCTTAAAGTTGGTGTTTAGATATTTACAAATAATGGGCATTTGCAGGAATGTATTTGCTTAAATTTTATTTCTAGAGTTTTTACAAATTCATTTTAAAAGGAAATCAAATATTTTGGTAGAAGAACCATAATATATTTAGGAATTCAAGGATTTAGAATATTTATTTTTGTTGTCAGCAACATAAAAATATATTCATATTGAAATGAAATTAAATACTTTTGAATAGTTTTTGGCGTTGCCTTTATTTAGAAGAAATATTTGTTAAAAATTCATTGTTTCTTATTTGTATTTTTTAATGGCTTTGAACAGAATCAAATTTCCATTTTCTACCACACTTTTTCCCAGCTAAATTAAAAATATATAAAAATATATTTTTAAGCTTAAAAATGCTTTCACATTTCTACAACAATAAACGTTGTAGTTTGTAACCTCACTCTGGATTTACTTTATTTGTTTTTATAATAAACTTTAACCCTGGAACCTTTATTTTTGTTGTGGAAATACTCCAAAGCCACCTTAACGAACCGATAAAAAAAATTCTGTATTTTAAAAGGCAGCATTTCCTTTCCCTGCTCGAGGTAAAAACTAATTGGCCAAGATGCAGTTTTCCTTTGGCCATTTTCTTTTACGACCGCCGCTGTTGCAATGCCAACACACACAATGTACGATATATCCTTCTATGAAAGGAAATCACTGACCATCCGCTGCTGTGTGGGGGCGTTGTCCATTAATGGCGCTTAATGGGACTGGGCTATAAAGACAAGCTAACTGCATGTCCGAGGCTAATGCCGCCAAGAGGAAACTGTGGCATCTAAATTGTTGCACAAAATATTTGATTGCAATTCTTAAATTCCCTGGTCGTCGTAAAAACTTGTTTGAAATGCATTTTGTCGCTTGGCTGCTGCTGATTTTTTTATGATTGCGGTCGGCACTGTCTGTCTGTCTGTCTATCAGCCAGGCTGTCTGTCTGTCAGTCTTCCTGTCTATCCCTCAGCGTACCCTGCTGTTCGTCCTTGTTCCTAGGGCTTACAAAAAATAAAAATATATAATATATACTATATATATGCAGGATATGCCGAGGCCGGCAACAATGTTGCTGCGGTTCATTCGGTTATTTTGTGTCTGTCCCTGTCATGTGTATATGATTGTCATGTTTGCGGTTACTGAGGTTTTTCCACATGCACTAAAGTATTCACACTTTTCCCAATTATCACACTACCAAGACACTCAATTTATGTTTCCAGAGGTTGGGCACTTTTTAATTAGTTTAAATGCCAGACACAGCACCCACCACCAAAAGCCATTAAATTCAATTGACAGGCGAACTCCTGCCCGCCCCTCCCAAAGAAAGTCAATAAGAATTTTTGTCACGTCCCTGCATTGGCAAATTTATGAACCCAAAATTTGGCAGGGCATTAATTGATAAAAAAAAAAGAAGAAGGAATATATATGGGACCCAGGTGGATGATAAATCGCTCGCAGCTTCCTGGAACAAAAAAAACATCAGCACCCTAAAATGTTCTTAAAGAAAATTCGAAGAGGAAAGTGAATACTAAACCAGAAACCCGACCTTAATAACCTTTCGGTTGATGATGATGATGATGTTGGTGACAAAAAGCAAATGAGTTTTCCTTGGGGGCCGGGCAGCTTGCGGTTTTTGTGGCCAACAAAAAGAGAGAGAGAGAGCCGGACAGGAATAAACGAACGATTTTCCCCCTAATGCTGGCAATGGAAGATGCAAGCCGAACAAGGCGCTCGAGGTTGCATCATGTTTCAGGCCCGAGAACAGCTGTCATTGGCTGTTGTTGCTGCTGCTTCTGGCCATACTATTGTACAATTACCAAATGGCCATAATTTTGGCCTGACCAAAAACTAGAGAGAGCTCCGTACTTGCACTTGACTTGTTTATGCTGGTCTCGGCCCTTGCCGAATTTATGCGGACAACAGTAGCAGCCTTTGCATAATGAATGGCCCAGAAAATGGGTTAGTCAGGCGGGGGCAGCAGCCCCTACAATTACAAGTTGTCGCCACTCGAGCGGGATTCGCTCTTGGTTGGCACAGTTCGCAGTTTTCAGTTTTCAGTTTCGACGGCAAATTGACTGCCAGAAAACTTCACTAACTGTCAATGAAGCTACAGCGATATCAGCTGGGAATGAAGATACTGCGAGAAAATTGTGGAAACTATGTTAAATTTAATTTTAGAAAGAAATATATTGTAAAGAAATATATTCTCAATTAAAGTCTCTCTCTGGTAGGTACTGATACTTGTGAAATTAACTTCTAAATTTATTAGAAAAAGGTTTCTTATCTCTTTTAGTGGAATCTTAAACTTAGCTTTCTCTCAGTCTTCGGGGAATGAAGGTTCAAAGTGTCGCTAAACTACGTCAAGTGGACAAAGTGCTATATCACCGGAAACTTGCCAGTGGCACACCTGCTGCCTTTTGGGCCAAAGGGACGACTAATCATGCTGAAAGGACAGCGGCGGCAAGTTGTGGCCCCCGTGTCATAGTTTAAATTATGTGCGAAACTTTGGCAAAACTTTTAATAGCATCTCCACAGCTTGCCAATCGAACGGTGTAAACATGTCGGGCATTTTAGCCCGTTTCTCTCTATCACAGCATATGCCCATTGATTGGCTACCCAGGAATACCTGTGAGAAGGAAATAGTTGGCCGAAATGCGTGCCTTGCATTCAAAAGTCTTGAGTTTTCGAGGTAAATGAGTTTTCCACCGCATTCGCAGTGAACCATTAAATTGTATCTTGCTCTCTCTCTCTTGGCCAGAAACTTTCAACGCAACTGTCCAGGAGTATTCAAGACTTTTCATCATGTATTCCGCCCCTAAGAGCGACAGGTGGAGAATAAACCAATTTAAGTCCTTCGTCAAGTTAAATTCTTTAAAGGCAACACAAAGGACTCGACGCGACTCGACTCGACTGGAGAACGGGGCTAATGGAGAAAAGTGGCCAACAAATTAGAATCCTATTAATAAAAATTACTGGCTGGCTCTCCTCTTGTTCAGACCGTCTCGGTTTCAGTATCCGATTGTGCTTCTGTTTCTGTGCTGTGCCTGGGCTCTTTATCTTTTCCCTCTCGAGAGTCGAGACTCAACAGCGAATGTGTCTGTCGGTAATGACAGACACCAATAACATTGGGCCTCAGCAGACATTATATTATATACACAAATGAAGATAATTATCCAGCTCGAATGGCCATTAGGCATCGTCAAAGTGGAGAGAACTTTCAGCGTTTGATAAACTCAAATTAATTACATTGATTTATGCCAGACCAGAGAAGCGAGACCAGAGTCACGCGTGACTTATCGACACTTGTCTGTCGAGTGACACGGCCGTGTGGCAAATGGAAAAAAAAGGAAAAGCATTTTCCCAGACGTCCTCGAAGCGTTCCCGGCATCAATCAATTTTTTGTAGCAATTTATCAAACTATTGCTATGCGATACAATTTAAATTGTTGCCTAGTTTTGCGGCGGCACGTCCGCAAATTGCTTATTTTACTTGATATGTGGCAAGTGCATACACTTTTCCAAATTAAATAGGTTCGTTTTGTAATAAATTTTTAAGGGATTTTAGAAATTATTAAAGAATTGAGAAGCTAATTATTTAACAAACTTTGCGTACAAAAGTTCGTAGAATTTAAATAGATTTATTCTTAGAGGAATTGTTAATATATATAAAGTATGCTTATTATTTTCTTAAATATTCAAATAGTTTACTTGATAAATTATATTAATTTACATTTAGAAATATCTATTTGTCCTAAAACTTATACTTTGAGTGCACGTTTATATTTGCTTATATCTTTTTTTTTTGTTGTGAAATCGCATCAACAATGTCGTGCGCATGTTTTGTCAATAATATTTTCCATTTGATGGATGTTCTTGCCATAAAAACCATTGAAATGTGCTTCAAATGGAGATGGAATATGGCAGGGCAAGTTGAGGGCAGAGAATGGGAAGCCATCGATGAGGAAACAGAGGAGAGAGACACACACACATGCAGGATGTAGGATGTAGGAAGTGGCAAGTGGCAAGTGGTATGCGGGCTGCAAGATGTGTGTGTGTGTGTTCATAAAAACGTCCCCAGACCTTGGTGCTGTCTGTGGCCACTGTTACTTTCAACTAGCAGCTGGTGCTGCTAGTGCTGCTGCAAAATGTTTTGGCTTTTATGGCCGCAAATTCATTGTTGTTTCGCCTCCTTCGCCTCTATCTACATCAGCCAACTGTAAATATTGTTTATGCCCCTTGCGGTCGGTGGTTGCCATATTACACAATGTTTGTTGCGTCTACAATTTCCGGTTTATGTTTAGGTCGACACCTAAGCATAAAACTGTATTTGGCAATATTAAACCAAGAAGCCTGACCTAAACCGAATTTAATTTAAAAACACTTTTGGTTGTCACTCTTAATGCCAAGGCAGTACATTCTAGATTTTCACATTCATACACGGGATCAAATATGCAATCAGTTCAAATAGAAGAATATTCAATTCACATTGAATATGGCAAACAATTCTACTGGAAAACGAACAAATTCTTGCACAACGGATGCCATGGCTAATCTGGGGCACACGGATTTATAGATATTATATCTGTATATATATGGTATATGGTATATTTCCAAATTCCCATTGCCTTTTCCATTTCAGTTCGAATTTGTGCATTGAAATTATTTGTGTAAATGAAACAATGGCAACGAGTTCAAATGTTAGTTAGTTGCCTTTTTGAATTTTTTGCATTTTTGGTAGCACTTTCAGTTTTTCGGTTTTATTTTTCGTTGGCCAGGCTTCGGTTACGGAAATGGAAATATAAGATATGTATGTGGAACGATGTTTAGATTTCCCGTTGACCATTCGTTGCTGTTGCCTGTTATATTTTTTGGTTGAAAACTAAAGTGCCGGGCTGTATCAGGTGTTGTACCTCATGGCGTATGCGCAATTTTTTCGATGTGCTATCTATAGATGTGTGTGCGTTTCTTGTATGTTTTCCTTTTTACAATAGACAAATTTGGCATCTCAGTGTGAGGTAAATTGTAGAACATGTGGCTAACAACAGTCATGAATATTTTCAGGTATTCTCTTTTTCGCCAATGCCACCATTGTGTTTTATTGACCCCCCACCAACCCAGCACATGAAAGTTTCCGGCTTTCACAGACTTTTTCCAACATTTGTTGTTCCGTTCTCCTATAAGCAGCTTAAAGTTCAAGGGGATTTGCCCATAAAGTTAACTGCATCGAACTTTGGCGTCAAAGTAATTAAAGTTTGTACTCGATGCGGTTAAACGAAGTACCAACCTTACCTGAATGCGGGCTCTACACAGCTACAGTAGTTTGGAGTACAGAATTCGATTTGTTTGTTTTTTTTACCTGCAAGGAAATGAAAAATATAGTCAAAGTTAGAAGAGGTACAAGATTACAAGCCAAATAATATTATAAAAAAAAACAATATAACTTGATAAAGTTGAGTAATTGAAGCGACTCGAAGGTATTGATTTTCCTGGGCAGCCTCGTTTTCACTCTTGCCTCGAATTCAATCCCTTAATTAAGGGCAAAATCAAATGACTTCGGGGTCTATTTAAATGTGACTCTAAGGGATGCTTTTGTTTACCTAATTACTTCCTTTAAACTAAGCAAAGTATCAGTTTTCAGGGATAACAATTCACGACGATGCCGGTAGCCACTTTTAACCTTTGATCTACTCAGCCTTCACTTTAAATAACAAACAAAATCATTTTCCACCTATTTAATTTGAACTTAATAATTATTTGAGCAGAATAATAATGTTTTTTAATTACATCTGTAACGATTTCATTTATTTCATAATTTATTTAGCTGAAAAAAAATGAAGAGGAAATCTGCACCTGACACTGACACCCCCCCTTTGTGATGTTAAATTGTACGCTTTGTGTTGCAAATTAAATTTCCCGGAAATGGGCCCGGAAATGGGCTCAAATCCAGTTTTATTTTTTTTTTTGTATGCCACATTTGTTTCATTTACCGGGAACTTGTTTTGTTCCGATCTGTTTCTTTTTATCCCCCGGACCGTCACGTTGAATAAATCAGAAGTAGAGTGGAGAATTTCTCATAGTTGCATAATCTGAGTTTGACGTTGCCAACAATCACAACAAAGGTGACAGAAGTGACAATGAAAATCAGGAAAGCGGGAAATCCCGCTGCAAGGATAAGGCAGGACGGCAAAAAAAAGTGCTTTGTAATCAGATTAAAACGTGGCAGAGAGAGAGCGAGAGCCTGGCTTTGTTAGAACGATTCTTGATTCACCTGTCCCTGACTATGGGTGTTTTTTTGTTCCTTCTTTTTTCTCCCCTGGCAAGTCTGTTTGTTATGTGAACCAATTAGTAAAGTCTTTGGGGTTGCGTATTACTTGATTGTATAACTCTGGCAATAACCGTAACCTTTCAAGTCTTCCAGGAATTACATCGGCAGGTGCTCCATAAGGTCATTTCACGCTTCAAACCGAATTTAATTAACTTTTATTTGTTTTAATTATGCGCTGCACAAATAAATAGAAAACAACGCTAATTTTCATACAAACCGAATGCCTGAAGAGAGATAGATAGAGAGAGAGAGAGAGAGGGAGAGACTGTGTAGCTAAGCCATTTTCATCCTAAGCAACAATAACAGCAACAGCTTAAAAAAAATGTAGGAAAAATATAGCGAGCGAAATGGCATAAAATATTGTAAAACAGCGCTCTCTGTTGCATTTTAATTACATTTGCATAAGATGCAGCTTATCTGCCCCTTTGCCATGCCACGCTGCAGTTTTCAGTTTGTGCAAGTCGACACTTAAACCTCTCGATATATAGTATACCAGTCTGTATTTTTTGTTGGTGCGCTTATTTAAGATTCTAAAAGCTTAAAGGGCACATGAAACCCTTGTGTGTGTCTATGGCTAAAGATAAACTAGAAATTTATTCTACTGAAAATATAGTAAACTAAATTTCCACTATAAAAGTTGAGTATTTATTTATTTATATATTTTTAAAATAAACTTCCATTTAAAAAGGGTTTTTCTTTATTTATATTCCTACCATATGCTTGCCTTTACACAGTAAACAATTCATATTTTTAACCCCGAGATGACTTAATTACTTTTAAAAATTCAACAAGGCTTGAATGTGGCCATTCTGTTCACTCAAAAGTGACCATTCCCCGACACACTCATAACAACGAAAGTCATCCTCTTAGCCAGCCATCATCAGCAGCCGCCATGCCGTCATTTGGTGACAGTTTGTTCAAACAATTTGCACAAAAACTCAAAGCATTTAACAAATACCCAGGATGCCTGGTTAAAAAAAATATATATGTACAAATAGTTGGCGCATTGTTGAGAGGGCAACGCAAAGTCGGAAAACTCTGGTAACAACCAAAAAAATTGTATAAATAAAGGCGAGTCAACAATCTGGCAACACGTTGCAAGTGGCAATGCACATTTTTATCAACATTTTGTGTGCGTGCTGACCATGAATGTGGGTGTGGCATGTCCCACTGATTAATTGCACTTTTGTTTAAGAATTTCAGTTGTGAAAATGCGGAGAAAAAATGCGTAGTAATTGTATCTGTGCAGCGGGAAAATCAGTGAAGGTTTCAGCAACAGATTTTTTACTAACTAAGAGGGGTATTTCTATAAACTGTATTTAATATATATTGAGAACACTATTAGATTGAAGGAAATCCGATTGAATTAGATATACACATCAGTAACCTATGGATTTTAGAAAATATAACTTATGTGTAGTATTCTTTTCCATCCTTAAACGTCTTAGTATTTATCCCACTTCCCTTGGCATTATCCTGAGTGTAGGTAGTCTCGCCGATTAAAGTCAGAATTAGGCCCATGGCCTCAGTCCACTTTTTCCTTCTTTTTCCTTCCGCAATTTCTGTGTTAGCTGCAATCTCTGCCAGCCGCTATTTACCTTACGTGTTCACATTTAGTTCATTTGTTTGTGCAGCTTCCACTCAATATGTTCGAGGAGGAGTAGACGTTGCTGTTGTGGCTTATTTCATTATCCCAGACTCCAAGCAGGGCTTGTATTTTTTTCCTTTCCCCATCCCCATCGACTTTTGCTGATAGTGCAAGGACGAAGGAGGAGCAGAAAAGAAAATCCATGGTAGGTGGATTGCGGCCAGTAGTTTGGGCCAAGTCAGCTCAACTTGATTTGGCTGTGGGTGCGTGTTTGCCGAAGCTGACCTCAATGCTCGTCCTTACGGCCTCTGACTGTTCGTGTAGCAATCAGTGAACGCCTAGAGAATTTACTGCTCAATGTGCTGGTAAAATCACAGTGAGCTCAATAAAATATACACCAGGTACACAGGTAGTGTACCAAGCCAATCCTCTCCATGTCCTTGGCCAGAGCTTTTTGCTAATTTGTTAGCCGTTGACCAGGTTTCAAAAGCAGCTGGCAAAGTGCTGATAATACTTCTAGTAATTTCCTCATGCCTCAAACTAAAGTAAGCTCAAATTTTGTACGCTGCAAACTCAATTAGTTGTCGAGGATGGAATATTCTTCAGCCCCAGCACCCCGATGAAGCTATTTTGATTATAAACTTTTGTGAATTATGCGACGCAATTGGGATGACCAAAAAATATAAAAAAAAAAATGAAGATAGAAATAGAAATAACACTTGGGAGGGAAGACAAAGGCCGCAAGCAGGTCAAAAGTTAAACGAGGGCCGAGGACGTGTCCGTGGGTGTGCGATAAAATGTTCCCCGGGAACGAAGATGATGCTGCTCTCCCAACAATTGTACTCTTGGCATTGTGGATCCTGCGGAGCCAAGGACAATAAGCAGTCCGACCATTATAGTAGTAATAATAGAGAAAAGTAAGCAATGCTGTGTTGGTAAATGGAGCTTGTGTTTGCCCTCAGACAAAAGGCAAGGGAATTAAAGTCAAGGAAGTATGATCCAAGTTAATCAATAAATACGGACAAGTGTGCCAAAAAGCAAGTAAAGTTTGAATTCTCCCCTTGAATGCTTATTAAAGATTTAATTCGTAATAAATGTGAGTTTATTATTAGCATTTGAATTCAGCAAAACACACACCCGCAAAGTTGTAAGCCTAAGAAGTTCCAAGAAATGGCTACGCCTACATATGTTGACAAAAAAATAAGGCCAACTCCAATCGGAACAGATGAACTGCAAAATGGGAAGCCACTTAGCAACACACGGGGCGTATACGTCATAAAGGCTTCGAACACATTCAGCGACACGTGCCCGGGCTTATCTACGAAAACTTTTTGCCCAGCACTTTTATTGTCTTGCCTCACAACAAGAGTTTCCCGGACTCCCTCCTGGCAGCCGGGCTGCGCCTTGCTGTGGTCGCAGCAGGACCTTCTTCAGGACATTTATACTTGTTATGAGGCCAGTGCAGAGGGGACTCCAATCCAAGTGGCAACACTTGAGCTCAATTGTCTGAGCGTTGACAATGCGCACTGAAGCCGAGGGACGGCAAGTTTGAGAAAAAGGAAGCTATAACAACAAGGATAACGACAGGGAAAATTCCTGCTTAGCTTTCACCGAGCACTTTAAGGTCTTCTGACTTCACCTGCACTCCCAATTAAATCATCAGGTAAAGTTTTTTCCTGGAAGAGGAAATCAGCCTGGACAAGAGTCAAAGGCCTCGGGGAAATGGACTTCTCCCAACACTCTCTCATACAAACATATATGTAGATAAAGGTTGAGGCCATAAAATTGTGCAGCCAAAGAAGTTTTTGCAGTTTGTTTTTTTTTTTCCTTTTCTTTTTTTGCATTTTATGGCATTTGTAGGAAAAGTTTTTTGGTTTTCCTCTTCCACGGCCAATCGAAACTCGGTTTAGTATCAGGCATTTATGGCTTTTCTATTTGTTTGTTCGGGGTTCTATTTGTTTGTTTATTTGCTTTTATATAATTTTATTATTTTTCTATTTGTTTTAAAGAAACAAAGTTTTAGTTAAATTTTTAAGTTGTTTTTAAGTTTTAAGTTCTATTGAATTTATGAAATGAAATCTCTATCATATTAGTATATAGATTTAAAGTTGAATCAAGTCGGTTCATACTTTATTTGAAATAATCAAAATTATACAAAATCCTTTATATATTTCCTTAGTTTTTCTTTAATAAAAGTTCGCAAAAAAACTCTCCAAAATGTAAAAAAAAAGAAAATATAAAAGTAGTAGCAAAGTGCAGGAAAAGTCAACTTTAGCACGTTTTAATTAGTTTGCATACACGCTACAATTTCTAGTAAACATTGGCCGTCACACACGGCGTATGCGCAATGCACAATTCCATAATGACTTAATTAAAGTTTCATCCACCGCCGCCGCCGCCGCCGCCGCACTCAGATAATTAATGCAAAATCTTTAACACGCATTAACAATTCCAAGTTTGTCGGCGCATAATAATCAGCTCAAGTTGCGGAAAAACTTTCACGTTTATTATCATCAGCAGGAGCCCAGGTAAAAAAGCATATTGCACACACAGATTGCAATGCATCTTAATGAGAGCGGCTGGGAAGCGAAGTTCGTTTTCTCCCCCCAAAAAAAAATAAGAAAAAGTTAAATAAAATAATAGGAAAAAGATGGAAGGTAGGTAGCATAGGCCAGATGATGAAGTACGAGTCCTAAAGTCCACTCAACCAGAAAGATTCCATCCGAACTTCTGTGTTTGTCTGCTCGGCGCTCTCAGTTCACTTCTAAGCGGCTTTAAGTTGGCGTGAAAATTGTTGGGGCAAGTTTTTGAGAAGTTTTCTTTTTTCTCCTCTTATTTTAGACCAGATTCTTTGATCAATTAGAGAGCGAGCGAGAGCAAAAGATAGCGAGAGGTGTGGGAAAGGGTCTCTGTCTGTTGTAGAAAAATGCGAAGGTGGACTAGATTTTGGTTGGTTGTAGGCAAGTGTTTTTCACACTGACGGGATAACGAGATTTTTTTTTCTCGCCCATTTCTGTTGTATTTTTTCCAGCGCCTGTTTTAATGTGATAAAGGTTGTCGTGTGACAGCTGGTCGAGCTAATAAAGTTTCGCAGAGATTGCGATGGTACAATGTTGGGAATAATTCGCCAGATGAAACCCGGGAATACCCTTGAAAAAAGGTATCTTAACCTTTGGAAAGGTAGTTGGAAAACTGTTTGGTTGTTAGCTGATTATTCAAGAGCTAATTTGATGCCAGGTAAGGGGAATAATAATAAGAAAGAAGTAACTTGCAGTTAATAGTTTTAAAAGTATTTGCTGTACATTTAATGCTGACTTTCAGTTTAAAGTAACTTCTGTTTAATTATGGCATTGCCAGTCCTTACAAGTTTACGAATATAGTTTCAAAATTAAATACAAAATGCCATAAAACATATAGCTTTCAAATTCTAGTACAGGGTATGAAATAAATGTGTACAAAACACCCGAATCCAATATATATATATATATGACAGAAGCTTTGGTGCCACCTTAATATTAAGACCCTCGTTGACCTGGCCTGCACTTGACATTCCCGCTTGTGTCTGTCACATATATAAAAAAAACTTTTGGCCAGAGTGTGATAATTGTCAAATTATCGCATAAAATGGCAGAAAGGCGACAGCCAGAGAAAAAGATTCGGGGAAAAGCGAACAACGATGGTAAATGGAAGTAGCTGACGGTAAAGAAAAATCATTTCGGTCGGGACAATCCAGTGGCGTCAACTAATTGTAATGAATTTTTCAATTTTCCCAACCGCTCAGGCACGCACACACCCACACACACATGAAAATCGCCTGAATTTTCCAGCACAGTCTGGTCTGATGAATGATGCACACACTCGTTGCTGTCATTCATCACAGAAGTCGGAAATGGAAGCGCGTTTTCTGCGGTCAAAGTCGGACAGACTTTCCACCGCTTTTCTGCTCTAACAAGATTTTACGCTCACCCTCATCCCCATTACCACTATGTATCTGAACGAGTTTGGCTATGTGCGGCTTGACTTCAATGGGATTCGATGAAAAATTAACGAAGTGAGAGCAAAAAGGGAGTTGTGTGGCTTAAAACTCGAATTGGTAAAATCCCGCCCGAATAATGGAATTTTTAAAGTGCCCTCAACTGCCATGTTTCCTAATTTCCAAGGATTTGCTTGGCGACCCTTGGGAGATCTCATTTGGTCCTGTTAGATAACCTGATCTGATTGCTTAACCTTGTCCATTGTTAATTTGCAGTATCGGTTCAATTGCTGTTTGACCCAGGCTATTGACGTATTGTTTTACACATGGTGGCCGAAAATGAAATCTAATTAAGGCTGTCCAAGGGAGAACCCAGGAGCCAAAGATTGTTTTTCCCCTAGAACGCGATGGTAATTGATAGGGAGGGGTGAGGATTAAAGGGTTAAGGCCTGTTGGCTGTTTGCTGTTGGCAAATGTAACAAATTGAAATAGCTCAGTGGGAATTGGTTTTGCGGCCAGGCAGGCGCTTTAATCCAATTTGGATTAAGGCTGTCATCGGTAGATCCAATTTAATTCTTCAACTGTTTTTCAGCAATTTCCGGTTCCAATTTCTAGTCTTTATAGATACGAATTTTATTTAAAACAGATAATAGTTAAATGGATCTATAGTACAACCTATAAATGTGTTATAATCCACCCTTTCTTTGACAATTTCAAATAAATGAAGACCCACTTTATTTCTCATTCACTTTTCTAGTTCTCTTTGGCATTTTCCTGCCACTTTTGGTGCTCCATTTCGCACTACCATCACCCTTTCTCTATCTCTCTGTCTCTGACTGCTTATAGTTTTCCAATTAAGCGAAATAATGCAACAAAAATGTGCCACTGTAGAAGGCTAAATCGTAATTTCTACCCAGCTTGTCATCTTTTTTTTGCGCAATAAAAAAGCAAAACAATACAATAATTGTAATGACAGTGGGGAGGGGTGGATTTAGGGAGTGGAAACACAGTGGATCCGTGGCCTGCTTAAGATATTCAAGGCGCACTCATTTGCACATTTCCGTTCCGCTTTTTTTTTTGCTTTTTTCGCTCAGCGGAAGTGCTGCATACGCCATGTTGCCAAACACACAGACTGAGACGGCAATAGAGCCGTCCTAGCCCTGGCCTAGTCCTGTCTCTGTCCAACAAAGTGCAACGTTGACAATTTCAACGCTTTAAGTGGAAACGAGGTATTGCAGCCGAAAACTCATTGCAAGTTGCGCCATCTTGTCGCCGGATGCGAATTTATGCGTATTCAGCTGAAGGAAGGCACCAAAAAATATATAAGAAAATCGTAGAAGAGTCCGACTGACTGAGTGTTGCAACTTTTAGATACCCTGTAGAAGGAAATAAGCCTGAAAGGAGCTGAATTGACTTGACTTTACAATTAAATCAGGAGTATCTAGACCATGTGCTATAATAATTTATTGTGTAATTATTATATTTTATTGAATTGTCTAAAGATTATTTTTGATCACTAATAAACCCTTGTTTTTCGCCAGTTAGGTGGCATCAAATAAAGCAGAGAGATTTTCTTGCAATTGCTTTCTGTCGTGTTACTTTTTGCATGCTTTCAGCTGATTTCTGTCCGCCTTTTTTCCAGCAAATTAATTGCTCAGACAGCAGACAGGAAACTGAGAAACTGCTGCTGGGAGATATCTACCCGCGACACTTTTTCATTTGGCATCTAAATTATTGTTTGCTTTGCTTAATTGAAAATTAAGAAAACTTTCGTCTTGCGAAGGTGTGCAGCTGTACAGCAGTATGTAGCAGCATCTGTTTGTTTTCCCTTCGGAAAATAAAGTTTCCCCTCCACATGCCTTTTATGTATTTCTTGTTAACTATTCAACCGCTTTAAGGGTATTGCACTTCCCCCGGGGGAACGTCTCACGCTCGACTTCTTTCCGCCAAAAGCAATTTATCCTTTTTGAAAAGGAATGTCATAATATATCCACATACTCAAATGTCCTGTGGGAATGCCTGACAGCTGCCCAGACGCACACAAAAAAAACAAAAAACAAAAACAACGACAACAAATAAAACAAATGGAACAAATAGACGAAGAAGCCGCTTGATTTATTGTTTAAGGAAAGAGTTCAACAATAAGTTATTCAATGGGGGCAGGGCATCAGCCTCCGCCCTAAACATAAATCAAACAATTTCATAATGCTCATAATAATAAATCGCATAAAATGTATAAAATGTAATTAATAATGGCAATTTCCTCTTCTTTAAGTCGCTGCCTCGAATTGCTTCCCAACGCAATTAAAAAGGGGGGCTGATGGCTGAAACTCCACCCCCCGAAGGGTTTCAATTTCGATTGGCAGGCGCATAATTGAAACGAACACAGAAATTGCATTATGCATAGAGTGAGCGCTGCTGCGCCCAATGATTCGAATGATTTTTAATGCAAATTTAATATTTAATTACAGCACATATTATTGGCAATGCAATAAAAATGTTCGCATTTGATTGCGGCCTCCCCTTGAATGATAAATGAAGGCAGCTGATTAAAATATTAGCCCGAAATGGTTGCCTAACATATGTACATATTTCACAAACACCTGGCCGTCCGTGTACGTGGATTTTTTGGAAAACTCGATTTGCAAACTAATAAATCTGGCTGGCAGTCGCTGATTTGTTGCCTGCATCAGTGCAATACCTTGTTGAGCCATTTTCGCTGAAATGAAAACTCAATTGACTGCATTATATCCGGAGGGGAAGGGGCTTTTTTCGCACAAATACACCTGTGCCAAAAATCCCGATGATTTCTCATTGGGCAGGTGCATGTGTCTTGTTCAGTTTTTGTTTGTGTTGGCACACTGGCAATGATTTGATTGTGATTCGGTGGATTCAGATTCGAGTTCGAATACTGATTCCCATTCTGATTGCCCAGCAAAGGCAAATAAATTTACGTGCCAGCTCAAAGGATCAAAAGCCAATTGAAAATTGACTGACAAATGTATGTTTGCATTTGCGTGTTGTTTCGCCGGGGTCTTAAGCGATTTGCTTGGCAAATAGTGACGGGCAAAATCCCATCCCTTTTGGCAGCCATCCAAACTCAACAATTCCATTTAGTCCTTGACCTTGTCGACTCATTAGAGGGACTCTCAAAGGACTCCATCTAGGGCTCAACGGTAATTGGGTTTCTCAATTTACTTTGGCCAGCAAACAACTTGTAATTGTTGTTAACGATTTTGAAAGTGTTTATAATTTACACTAATGAGTTCTCATAACTTCAGTGTATTGAAAAACTCATGCCCGATTATTAAAATTCTTAGAGATGATAAGACAGTACATCTATTTGCTAAACTTATTGTGTCAAGTAGTAACACAAAAATATCATAGAAAGGAGGATAAGTTGGTAAAGTTATTATTTGACTAACAAAAGAGCAACTTTTAATACAGGAATAAATAAGAACAAGCTAGTAATCTCTTGAACACTGTTCTCTTTGTCAGGAATAAATTAAGAGCTGGATGGCCATCTGTTATACAAACTTATTAGTTTCTATAAAGAAAAAGGTTGTCTTAAAAATGGAAGGGAAATAAATCTATTGAGCTTGAGGGTTATTTGAAAACTTTATAAATTGGGAAATCCTTGGGTATATTCGAAAAGAAAATGTTGGGAAGTAAATCCTGTAGCTACATTTTGTATAAAAAAGATGGGACTGTTTTCGGCGACTTATATTGTAAATTTCTTTTCAAAAGCTTGTGGAAAATTACAGTCCAAAAAAAACAGGAGGCTGTTTTCTTCTTTTCGAATTCTAAATAAGGGAAATATTTCGACACTCGCAACCAGTTCTAACTTATATAAATTTTATTATAAGTATAAGTGGCAAATGTCCTGGGAGCTTTTGTTTCTACACATTTTGCAAGGAAAAAGCTTCAGCTTCGAAAAATAAGTATAAGTCCTGAAAGCTTTCAGGAAGAATAAATTCTAAACCAATATTCGAGATTTTGTATAGAAAAGTTGTAACTTCATATAAGAATATCTTGTAACTTCTACTAGACATTATTTATAAAAAGGTTGCACTTTATAGAAGAATAAAAAAGTAACTTATACTCCATATTTGTTATAGAATTTTATAGGAAAAGAAATTGTAACTTATACTCTAGATTTTTTATATAAAGTTAGAAGCTAGTTATGGAAAAATACGTTGTGAGTTATACTCAAAACTTTTTATATAAGGGCTTTTTATAGAAAACAAAAGACGAAAGCTTTGGTAAATTGTTAACGAAAGATTTGTGTAGAGTTATAGAAAAGAAAATTCATTTAAATATATTTGTTTTGTAAAAAAAAAATATCTCTTTAAACCCAAGAGAATAGTTAATATATTTTCTAAGTACAATAATGTCCAGTTAGAAAATAATGTGTCTTATTTAGCCGCCTTGGCCACCTGCTAATTTTTATTATCCCTCCAACTCCGCCTCATTGCTCATCCTCTAAGCACTTAAATGGAAACTTTGTCTCCTTTTTGGCTGGGCCAATACAAAAACTTTATTGGTACCAACTAAGTAGGAAATACTCATTCGGTCTGTCGAGAGAGCCATGGCTCATTATGGTGGCCAATGCGAAAATTGAGACGGGAATATTTTGGAAAATTGCGCTTCAGCTGTTGCCAAAACGCGCATTTCCGTACATTGTTAGATGCAAAGAATCCGCTTTGCTTTTTATACGCACATATTTTAAAGTTTTATAACCAAAGGCGGGGCACTTAAATGCAGCCATCAAAGGCACAGGGCCCTGTGGCTGCTGTCGCTCATCCTTGCCACACCATCCATCCCCCCGCAGCAGGATGTTATATATTCCAGCTCCTGTGGCTGCTGATGATGATATTGATGATGGAATTGGCAAGTTTAGATGAGCACGAGAAGTTTGCCATAAACACTCGAGCTGTGAAATGTTGATATGCATGATAAAATCATAAAAAGGAAGAACTCACTCTGCTTATTAAATGCAGAGAGCAGCAGAGTAAGGCCGCGATTTTTGATGACACAAGTTTTTGGGTTGGCGAACTGCTAATGAAACTGTGCATGAAACTATTTGGATGAGCAAAGTTCACTTATTGGATGAATCTTTGCCATCCTCTTCAAGCTAAAATCTAGTTGAGTTGCTCGAGAAGAAGTTTTAACTTAGTTTTGCTAAGCCATCTTAATGGTTTTTCAAAAACTTGAATATTTTGCCCAGGGTTCCAAGCTTAGAAAGGAGCTTCAAACTTGAAAGAGGAAATAAACAATAAACAATATTTGATGTGGATGAAAAACCAAACTATTTTTCTTCCAGATTGTTTTTTAATGGTAAATAAATTAGGATTTTCTTGGGAAAATAGAATAATAATAATCAATTGTTATATAATCTTTTCTTATAGAGAAATATCCTGTCTTGTTCTTTTAAAAATTGATCAATAGCTAAAGGAATATAATTAAAAATGTACTACATGGCTAATTACTGACCGCTTTTGGCCTGATTTAAAACCGCCTTAATGACACACAAATCGTAAAGTCGTGCCTTATTTTTTTGCCGCCCACAAATTAACCCAATTTCTCGTTTCAATTCAATTTGCTTGAGCTCTTGGTGGGCTGATGGCGTGGGCGGGCGGTTCACTTTCGGGGGCGTGTTTCAATCGCCAAAAACTTTTTGACATTCGCATAATTTATGTAGCGCAATTTGTTCTGTTTGCTGGTCCGCAACATGCGATCGCATTGTTTGCCAGGCCAACACATATTGCAGCAAAAAGTGCGCGCTTGGCCATAAACAATGGCCAAAAACCCACACACACACCACACACACACCACCACACAAGTTGACCCCTAAAAGCAGGCAACAACAGAATACACTCGAAATCATAAATTAAACTGTCCGTCGTCGTGCTGTTGTTATCGTTCTGCATAAGTTAAAAGCACTCATACGCCCCATACACCTGCCAAAAGCAAAATTTAAATAAATTCACTTGTCAAATATATCGTACATAATTTCAAGTGCATTTTAAATCAATCGCATGTGCTACACATTGCCACGCCCCCCTGCCAGCTACTCTGTAATGGTGTGTGTGTGTGTGTGTGTGGTCATATAAAAATAAAGCCAGTTGCCAGTTGAAGAATGGGCGGAGGAGAGTGGCAACCACTTGCTTGTTCGATATTTATGACAAATGTGACTGGGAGTGCACTGAGCGAAAAGTATACAAGTAACAGAAGAGAAAAGCACTGAGAGAATGTCTAAGAAATAGAAAAGAAAGCATTGAGAGAAAGAATACAAAAAACAGAAAGGAAAGCACTGAAAGAAAGTATACAAACAAGAGAAAACAAAGCTGATATTTCATAAGAACTTTCTGTCAAAGAGATTGAGGTTTAGAGACCTTCTAATAATTATAAAAAATAACATAAAAAACCGCAAACTTCATAAATATTATTTTCTCTTAGTGCCTGACAGCAGCGGGCGGTGGGCGTGGCCCAAATGCGAGGGTCGCCATGAGTGTTCGAGATTAATGGCGCATCTAAAATGCTTCACGTGCGAACCAAAAAAAAAAAAAATCTATAAAACTGACTCACACGCACACACACACCTGCTCAGGTGGTTTGTGCCTTGCGCCAGGTGTTTGCACACTCCAACCCCTTACCCTCCCCCCAAACACACACACACATTCCCTTCTTCAGTGTTTGTGTGCGCGTGTTTTTGACACTTTAACTGCGCTTCCACTTTGAGCATAACTTGCGTCACGCTTGTTTTTGTTGTTGCCGCGACTGGCGGCGGCGGCGGCGGCTCGGCTTTATTGTTGTTGTTGTTGTTGTCACTGCAGCTTGTTGGATGTCATTTTGCGTTTATTTTAGCCAGGTTGTAAATGGCAGCACTGTCATTGTTCACGTTAACAACCCAACTCGGCCCCCCAAGCCCACCATCGCTTCCCTATCACAGAAATGGCTGCCGTCATCGGCTGATTGTATGCATTTAATTTTAGAAAGATAAAAAAAAATGGACAAGGACTCTCAACAATCTCAAAGTGAGTGGAACAAAGTAAGCTGCTGATTGTAAGGATTAAGCTATTTATTAATCTAAAGGAGGAGCTCTCAATGCATTGAGACAGTTTATTTTGATAGGAAATAAAGGCAAGGAGACCTACATTATGCTTTAAATGTAAATATTTATACATACATGCTGGGTACTTATTGGATATTGTATCATGCCAGAAACACAGAACATACCTGCAAAGAAAAGAAATAAGATTTTGTTAGTCAAATTCGTAGTCAGAGTCGATGGTATGCAAACCTAATTTATATTCCACGACAAGTATTCTTAAGCTAACGAACTTGGCATAAAAGGCTTATCACTCTCGTCATCCCATTCGAATCAGGCAACCGGATCGAGTATATATATATACATATATATATTGACAATCCGCCTGAGTAAAAATGCGAGGCAAATCGGCTTACATGGGAAGTATGGATGGATATGCATGGCCATGGCATTTATTGAGACTCCGGCAGCTGCATTTCGGACTAAGCCAATAAGCGTTCGAGTAAAGTGAAATAAAAGTAGGGTCTCAGCCTTCGACCCTTTCGCATTTTCGCATTTTACTTGCTTATTTGCCTTCTCAGCCTCTTGTCGTTGCTTTTTTTTCTTCCAGCTTTCACACACAGCCTTGCAGCGGGCGGGCATCTGTCGTCACGTTTTAGCGCTTTAGTAGCTGCAATTTGTTGGAGCGTGTGGCCGGGCCAAGTGCACACATGCATGTGCAAATAACTTTTTACGGTAATGCAAATGAATGCCAATTTACGAGCCGAGACACATTCCCAGTATCCTCGAGGCACACACCTCTCTACTCCTCCAATTGCATTAGTCAGGCCAATTTGCAACTGGCGAGGTGACAACTCAATAATTCTCCACCGATCCCAATAAAATGCCAAAGTTTTTCAGCTTGGCAACGGCACTAGAGGAGGTTCGAAGACTAATACGAATAAGTGAAATAAAATCTAACTCTTTGGAAGCCTAAACAATTAGAATAAGAATCTGTCAATATATCATATCTATATAAGTAAATACTGCTTTATAAATCATTACATAAAATACATGGAACGATTCTGCTCAAGCTAGCAGTTTTCCTTTTCTTCTTATCCAAAGGAGTTCAGTTCTTCAATATTAAATACTCAAATATTGATTTCTATTTCTTAAAAAAAAACGCGAGTAACTTTTCCATGAAAAGAACTTTTCATTATTGTAAATATGCAACAGCTTTCAACTCCAGTAAAAAAAAATGAAAAACAAAAGGAAATGCTTTCGCATCCATAGAAAAAGTAAAGCCAATAACAAATTCCTTTTTCGCCGGAAATTGTTCGACAGGTCCTGTGCAGTAAAAGCGGCGAAAAAGTTCGAACGCGAAACAAAAAACAAAAAGAAAAACCCGAATTTCCCGAAAGGAAAAAAGAGCCGTGCATGAGGCAATCATTTATGCTGCGCTTTGTGGAAGCCATTTCCACGGGCTTTTCACAGCTTCAATACTAAACAAAAGGAGACCATATCCTGGGGGGGCAGTGTAAACTCTTGAACTCCCTTTGTCGGGGCGACATTTGACTGGCAAATTATTTAAGATTAGACAATGCGAACAATAAGCCAAGCAGGGGCTCTCCCTTTTGGCACCGAAATTCCCGTCTTTAACACGCTGACCACGCCCAAATTGTTCTAGGCTGCACTGAGAGAAATATGCAAGCTAAGCGGTAGGGGAAATAAGGAAATGTGGAAAGGTTTTCTATAAAATTTAAACGTAAAAAGGTGGCGCACATTAATTTATAATCTAATCAAAAGAACCTTTCCTCTTCTAACTTAATGTTATTTTTATAATCCAACTCATTGGCTTTTAAATGCAATTAAAATATATCCAAAATGTAAGAAGCTGTTTTCTCTGAGTGTACCTGAGTGACCAGTTGTGCAGCCTTTACCATTCCATTTTGGATTTGCTTTTGAGTGGGTATTGTGTGTGTGTGTGTGCCCTTTTGTCTGGGTGGCGAAGAGAGGCCCAAGCATTATAAAACAATTTGTTGTTTTGACACCAACATGCCGGGAATGCCCCCTCTCATCCCCCTCCTCTTGGCAGCCACCTCCCCGGCTCCCCTACATTTATTTAACCGCAACTGACCCCACCTGAACCCTTTTTGGCCGCACACTCGTCCATTGTTTGCTCATTGCGAGACAGGATTTCGCTTTGCTTCCGTTTTGTTTGCGGCTGCCATTGGTATTTGTTTATTTGTATGTGTATGTGTGTTTTGTGTGTGTGTTGTGTGTGTGTGTTGTGTGTGTGTGTTGTGTTTGCCTTGGGTCTACTTTTTATGCCAAGGGAAGCACTTAAGTCCTGTTTATTTATTGTAGAATCGTCCTTTAAAGCTGCAAATTATTTTAAGAGCTTAGGCGAAGGCTTCAAAGAAATCACTAATTGATAGATTAAATGTAGCATTAAAAAGAACACTTCCATTAATATTAATAACAATAAAGAAGCTTTAATATTTGGATTATTTCTTAATTACAACAAAAATATAAATGAAAGGACTTAAGAATGTCTTAAATTTCAATAAACAAAAGTTAATTAAGCTTTCTAAAAATAAAAGCAGAGAGAGAGAGATTAAGAAATTCCTGGCAGGGAAAAAGTTTCATCAAAAAAAGGTATGCTTATTACAAATTTTGCGTTAAATCCTTCAGGACACACACTCGCACACACACACACTCCCTGGCTGGGGCATATTTATGTGGCATACTTTCCGAACACGTGGGGGTAAACCCCCGACAGCGACTAAGCGCATTGGATTACACACACAAATACGATCAACAATTGAAGTTGCTCCTAAGCCGGCTAACCCTAAGCTCATTACACTGAAAACGCGCAAAAAAGGTGGGCGGGGTGGGAAGAAAACAAATTTTGTTGATGAACTCAATTAGAGGCAGGGCTCTCCACCCTTTATTAGCCCTTTTTTTTAATTAAATTTTGAGCATTTCTTGTTTGTTTTATTTTATTTTGAAATTTACTCAGGCGCCAAAGTGTTGTGAACGCAACTTGGCCGAAATCAAATTATGAAAATTATTTTCCTTTCTTCCGCCGGCACACTTTCAATTAGTCAAATGGAAAGTTCCTTTGCCGAAGACACGAAAACTTTGGCCGAAACTTCAGGGCGAACTTAACGGGGGGAAAAAATAGAAAATATAATGCGTGGACGTGGATTTGGCCCCACGGGCAATTTTCCGGGACACATTGGACGTGAGTGCAGACCATTTTATTGCCTTTTCAACTTGGGGCCGGCAAAGAAATTGCAACTAAAACGCAGTCATGCTGCACAGGATAATCCAAGGGATAATCCATGCGGCACTGTAAAGGCAGCCCCACAAAGGGAGAGAGGGGAACGTAACAAGGCACGAGGGCCTCGCCTTCTTTTTTTCTTTTTTTTGGCAGTCCACACATGTTCAATTTTATGCTAACAAAGCTTTTTTTTATTGAGACCTACTGCAGGAGTGGGCGTGGCACACAGCTCCACTGCAATTTCGCGGCCTTTATGCATTTTTTTCACCAGCTTTAGGGCGAAAAAAATTGAAATGAATTTGCAGCTTGGAGCATGAGTGAATGCATTTTTTAAAACCCAACCCCTGTTTTTTTTTTTTTTATTAAGTTTTTGTTTTCTTTGCCTGCTGGCCCTTAAATGTAAACATATTGATGATGATGCCGCAAAATCCGAGCTTATGTTTGCGCTCGGCATTGGCAGGCTTAGTTTGGGGGAAAAAAAAACTTTTTAAATTCAGTCAGGTTGTATTTTTTCCAGACTTCTTCTCGGCTTTCAAACTCAATCATTGCGCAATTATTTGCTTAAAGACTGGCTCTTCCTTTTGGCACAAAAAATAATATTGTTTGTATTTTGGAAAAAAATAATATTATTCATAGATAAAGGCAGCCATTGAGTGGCAAAAGATACGACATTAATTGCCATTAAAAAGCATTAGAGAAAACTTTTTAAATTACAATTTTAACAGGGGAAAAACTTCCTTGGCTTACCTACTTTCGAGGATTATTCTGACCCGTCAACCTGCCCATTTGCCTCAACAAGCTGCCTCGCTGAGTGGCACATGATTAGGGCAACTCATATCCGCATAGAATGCCGCGGGCCAAGTGGAACACAATTTGCATATATATCTTTATATGAGCGAGGGGGCGGAGGCCAAAAGGGGTAACCAAACTGGAAAAATAACAACACAACCTGACCCTACCAAAGGAAAAAAGCGCAAAAAAAAGGAGCGCCATGATATGGAACAAAAAATAAATAATAATATACGAACGCAACAATTTTTCGGCGTGGCTGCTGATGTTTTATTTTTTATGCAAATTTTAGTTGCATATATGAGAAATTGGCCCCCAAGAAGAGCAACAAAATCATCACATACTCGCACTGTGTGCAAAAACTTTAATAAAAGACTGTGTCGGTTGAGCGGGGGGTTGTTGAGGGGGCTCCAAACCATAAATTCGTAGAGCAGGGTGCGACGTGCCTCTTCAAACAAAGCAACACTCAACGTCGCCGCTGCTCCAACAAAATAATTTCAGTAGCAACAAAAAAAAAGGGAAAAAAGAAAAAAAAAGGGAAAAGCATGAGGGTTTTCGGGTTGCTTGCATATTAAAAGTCAAAAGCGTTGAGCTGCTGAAAGGAGTAAAAGTTGAACTGGGTTCTGGGGCGTGGACTCTGGAATTTCTTCTGCCTTGTTGCATGCAACACGGAAATTTGCGTTGACAACAATGCGACATGTTTGGTGGTGGTAGTCCCTGCATACCACCGTAAATTAGTTAATATTAATAATTTTCCATGTTTGCGGGCGGCAACTTCTGGGCATCAAAAATGTCTAGTAATCTCAGGGAAAATATGAGATAAGTAGGAGAAGTTTTAATTAAATACGGACAGGGAAAAACTGTGTAAAATAAATTTTCTTTGTAATTATGATTAGTTAATATATAGTTTCCTTATTGAGCCTGGAAATATTATAGTTTTCTCTTGAAAAAAAGGATTCCACCGAAATAAAGCAAGAATTGTAACGCTTTGCTGCCTTGATTTATTTGAACTTGTTCTTCTGCTCACTTTTTCCAGTTTCTGCCTTTTTGTCTGCCACTTTGGGGCAAATAAATCAAAAATTGCAATAAAATTGTTTCCGCTGGCAGATGCAAGCAAAATGAAAAGAAAAAAAGTACCCGCGAAAACTTCTAATTGGTAATTGCAATTGTGCACCGTTTGTATCTTTCTCTGTACACCGAGATACTCGACTTCAACTTGTGAATTATGTGAAGAGTTTTATGCATTTTCCACCTTGAAAATGAGTTTCCATTCCGATTTCAGTGGACTTTAAGTTCGATTTCAATGGGAAAACTGCTCACTAATTAAACCCCAAAAGGTTGCTAATTATGTTTTTTGATTGACACTCTCCACAGGCCACTCAAAAACACCTGGAATATGTATTCACAAAATGGCACACATGTGTGTGTGGGGGCGAAAACCACATGCCGTGACAGCTGCTGACAAATAAACTGACGGTCTGACAACAATCAACCAACCAAACAACAATTGTTCGCCATATTTTACAGTTGTCTTTGATTTAATTATATTTGCATCATGGCGCGATGAAACAATTAAAATTCATTAGAGTTAATTACGGCCGCAATTAAGAGGACATTTTCATAACTAATTAGGGGTAATGAAGAAAAAAACAAAACAAAACAGAAAGAAAGTGAAGTATTTTCATGATGTTCTCCCCGTTTATTGTTCCCTTGTTTTTTCTTGTTTAAATGAACACAAAAAATTAACATAAAAGTCGCATAAACAAAGAAATAACAAATGGAACGAACAGGAAGTCTTTGTCGTCATATGGAATCATAAATCTGAATGGATCAAGGGCTTCAAGTAATATATAAACAACAGGAAATATTTTTACCTAGAGGTTGCAAGAGATCTAGACAAATTTTAAGCCCAACTACTAAGTATAAATTCCTTTTATTAAAAGAAGTAGGAAGAGTTCCTTTTATTAAATTAAGTAGGAAGATATCCTTTTATTAAATTAAGGAGGAAGAGTTCCTTTTATTAAATTATGTAGAAAGCGTTCCTTTTATTAAATTAGGTAGAAAGATATCCTTTTATTAAATTAAGTAGGATGAATTTTTGGATGTCAGCTTAAATATTAAGGCTCTTAGCAGCGAAATCTGCTTATGTGGCACCAAGTAAAAATGCCACCAAAGCAGGAAAAAACCAGCAATTATAAAAGTGGCAACAAGCGGCGGAAAAACAATAAGAAAATGGAAAAAGGAAAAACAGTCTAGCCTGGCTGCGACTTTTGTTTTGCTTCGTTAGGCGTCTTGCCTCAATCTTCTTGGAGTTCTTCTTGGCGGTTTTCCCCGGCGCAAGTTTAAGTGGATTTTCATAATTTACGCGCTCTGCGCTCGGTGAAGAATCATAAATTATAAACGCCCCCTACAGCCGGGAGTTTTCCGCCACGCCCCTCCCGCTTCCATTCGGTTGTAACAATTGCATTTAATTGTAAGTAAAATATGTGAAAAGTTTGTGTTGTCTTTTTTTTATAATTTTTTTGTTGCCACGCTTTATGAAGCCGTATCGAGTGTTTGAAAACTTTTTCAAGTCTACAAAGTGGGCGGAATTTATCCGTAACACTCCCACTTATTTTTCCCAACCCCCCTCGATGTAGCGACATGTTGTTTTCATGTGATTTCCCACTGTCAGCAGCAGCAGCTGCGACTGTGTATGTGTGCGTTTGTCTGTCTGTCTGGGCGCCTTTTTGTTTTGCTTTCATGATGATTTTCCAGCTTGTGATTCCTATGTTTGCCTTTCGTCAACGTTTATGACAATATATCAACGGAAAGCTTCATCTCCATCTCCATTCCCCATTTCTATTTCCATTCCCATCTCGCAAACTTGGTCTACTTTATGCTTTTATTGGTTACATGAAAATATTTTCCACTTTTCCCCCATTTCCTTCTTTCCGCCCGCCACAATTGTCAGCCACAGAAGTTATGAAGTATATTTTCTTGTTTTTTTTCCCCAGTAGTAGTAGATCGGGTAGGGGGGGGAGTTGGGGACATCGAGCGACATGTTGCCGTAAAGTTTTTAATTAAATTGTTAGATTTTACATTGACACTTTTTTCCTGTTCAGTTTTGTTGCTGTTGAATGACAAGCAAATTGGGTTTCTTGTGAGCAAATAACACAATGCCTAACCATGGGCGAAATTTGACCAATATTTTTTTATAGAAGAATCGCCTTGATATTTTTGCCATATTAGTTGCAATATTTTATAGAATTTGCACTTATTTTTCTCGGCGATCGTTTAATGCCTAGTTAGCACACACCTTTTTGGCAGTTTATGGTGCAAGCACATTGTTAGCTTGGCTCCTGAAAGATTTTTGCAGGACCCACCACAGCCCCTGGTCAGTTCTGACCTCTCCTGATAAATGTGCGAAATGTGCACGCTTCGGTAATATTTTCCCCCCTCAACGGAAAAGGTGCGGAAAATGTGGAGAAAATGAAAGGCAGCCAGGGAGTAGCAAGTTGGCTGCGGTCTCATGATAAAGTTGACACTTTATGCGTTTTGGCTCAGCGTCGACAGCCGGAGGGCAGAAAATGCAAAAAGCCATGCACGGAAAAACTCCCTACTCCCACACATGTGAGATTTGGAAAGTTTTTGATTTTGTTAGGAAATATATACGAGTATAGTGAAGTTTAAGCAAAGGCTTTAAAAGAATCCAAATCTGACCGCATTTGATGTTTGAATACATTGCAAACAAGTCGCAGATTGTTTCTCGCATTTTTTTTAACTCGCAGAGGTACTTTCTTTATTTCATTTTTAGCTGTTCGACACAAAAATCAATTAAACGCTTTGGGTACATGTGGCGTATACGCAATTTTTGTTGCTGACCTGGTTTCGTGAAAAAAAATATACGTATACGTATATACGAGTTGCAGTTTGTATGGCCAAAAGCTAAATTAAGCAACTTAGTTGGTTTATTTAAATTACAAGAGTTTATGGAGGTAACTCCTACTCCTAGCTTTTCACTTTTTGCTTTCATTTTTTCTACTCGAATTCCGCATTTTGTTTGCGGTGTTTCCTGTTTTAATTACCCCTATTATACTTGTATGTACAAATATATTTGCATATTTATGTTTAATATGTCCATAAATGCAGCCATTTGATTATTTGGCACTTGACCAAATTAATATTTAAATAAAGCTCTAATTTTGATTGATGTTTTCGATTGGATTTGCAAATGGAAAATGGTTCTCTAAATTGTTTAATTAGTTATAAAACTGTATAATTTATTTAAAATATATATTTGTACAGTAAATCAATTTGTAATAATATATTCCCAAACATTGGAGAAACGTTTCCCCATATCGAAATCAAGATTAACAAACAAACAACCTGCTTCAGCAGATAATCCTTTATAATAATTAACAACAATTTTAAATCGGACTTTTCCCTGAAAAAAACCTTTGACACCTTTCATGACAAGATAGCTGTGAAAACCCCTTTTTTCATGGCAACTTTTCCGACTGTTTTTGCTCTTTAATTTCGAACTCCTCATCAGGCTGTTTGAACCAAGCCCGTTTGCGCAATAATTTCGAGTGCACGCGTGTTCAAATGAATTGAATTGGATAATTGAATGCATGAGTGAGTGACTGTTGGGTTGATTGACTGACTGACTGGCTGGCTGATTGAGAGCCGTTGTGCAGAATGCCCTGGAATGCTCTACCCTAATTCAACGAAATATATACACATTCTTTTGCCTCTAGCTTTACGTATTTTGTGTTTTTTTTCACCCTGCTACCCACTGCTCTTGGGTTTAGGCATTGCAACGTGGCGGTGCGACAATCGCAATGCCTTTCAATCAAACGCTGCACACAAATTCCCCAAACAAACCGACCGTGGGCCACGCCCACGTCCGCCCAGTAGCGCCCCACGACCTGTCACTGCACGTGACAAATGCCGACAAACGACAAACGGCATTCGTTCGTCGTTCTATGTACCTCCTAGCAGCTATATATGCATCCCTCCTCCCGATTTCAATATTGCGGTATGGCCGGAAGGGTTAAGAGCGCGCACTACCTGAAGTTTTTGGCCCCCGCCTTTGTGGGCCACTAATTTGCCAGATACTTCCGTTCCTTTCCCTGCAATTGAGTCTGACATTTCGCAAGTCAAAGCTAAAATACCTCAATAATTGAGGTTTCTGTTTTTGTGAAATATTCCCAGGTTATAACTTGAATTGCCTTAAATATATATAATATTTAACCTGATTTTCGCCATGAATCCAGCTTAGCTTATGCAAAAATGTAATCATTAATGCCTGTGAAATAAGGAAATAAATCAGTGGGACAAATTTGATTGCCTGAAAAGCTTGTGGCGCCAACTAGTAGATTTCCATCAAAAGGGAAAATGCTGCCCACAACCGGACAGGCGGCGGAAAATACTTTCCGCACCCCCAAAAATGTGCCCCGCACACACAATGGCTGTCATTAATCATTTGGCCTGAAAAAAAGGTGCCGAGCAGCGTTCGGATGACGTTAATCTCCTGGGGAAACTTGGCTCAAAACGGGGTCCGAAGCACTCTTTTGACCGCCTTTGTTAGGACAAAATTTTCATTCCTATAGCAACTTGAAGCTAAAATGCCTGGTACTTTCTGGCTGTTTCCCGTAAACAATTAAAGCTGTCTGTGTGGGCGTGGCCAATTCTTGTTGCTGACTTTTGACACGTGTCATTTACGGGCGAAGGCGTCAACCGACGACAACAACGGCGTCAAGCTGAATGCTAGAGAGAGAGTGAATGACAAGGCCATCAGGCCACAAGGATCTAGCCCAGGGTCTACAAAATACCTGAATTCCTGTGGCAATTAAAACAATTCCTTGCCCTTCGAGAATGTTAATTAAAGGTGGGGTCCGTGTAACAACATGGAAATTGATTCGAACGCAATCAAGTGTGTTAATTGATGCACAAAAATATTGACGAAAATATAATTGCCACACATAAAGCATCCTTGCTCAATCATTGTACTTAGTTTTCTTTTAATTTCTGGGTCAATATGAATTGATTTTGGAAACAGAACCTATATTCCATGCCTGAATTCAATTTAAAATAAAGTTTCTGGAAATTGAGCAATTATTTCTGTGAATTGCACAGGAGAAAAAAATCCGCTTATACTCAATCTCAGCTTGAAGTTCCTTTATGAAATGACAATCCGATTAATTTTCAGTAGGACAAATCAATAAGTTCTAGTCTGTTTTATATTGAAATAAATTATTCAATTATATTCTTTGTCAAAATATTGCTTTTAATTGAAGCTCCTGGGAATAGTTTCCTTTTTAAAGCTCTTAAATATTTAAGGCAAACTGCAGCCAAAGTTTTAGCAGGCAAAGAATGCTGGTAGTTCCAAGGCAAAGCTTTCCTCTCTTTGTAATACAAATAAAAGTCTGGCTTTAAACCTGGACCAAATTATATCGATTTTCTTTCGTTCAGTGCACCGGTGAGCTGTCTCATCAGAAAACGCTTAGGCAGTCGACTGAATCTCCCTGCTATTCCTTTGCTCTCGTGGTTTAGCATTATGCCAAATGGGCAGTTCTTCTTCCGCTGCCGGTAATTTATTTGCACTTTGATAGCAACAAGATGCATGCAGCGTGGGTGAGGAGGGGTTTGCAAACCAAAGGGGTTCAAGGGTTGGCGGGTTGGAGAGTGTGAAGCCCGGCGGCACTTATAAATCACTGAACGGAGGAGCAGATTCTGCGATGCTTTCGCTGCTGTTGTGGCCTGCAACGGCTGCTGCTGCAACGGCGACTAAGCAGTTTATTGAAAAGTGGACCCAAAGTGCGACGCCATAAATATCAGCTCAAGTGGGCGCAGAACCACGCCCACTCTTCCTCTAGTATCATTGTATTTTAAGGGTTTTCTTTTTGGGGCTTTAAATTCTTGGAAATAAATCAATAATTAGGTAGGTGGAAATTGGATCTTAAATTTGGTTATTTCTTCAACTCAATATTAAGTTTAAAAGGATAGTTTTCCTGCTCTCAAAAACGAAAGCAATCGAAAATAGAATGGTGAATGCAACTCATTGCTGGATAAGTGCCAAGGTCATGGCGAATTGCATTAATATTGCTCATCAAATAGCACTCGGCACTCCCCATTCAACAGATTCGCATTTTTGATGGCCGGCTGGCTCTATACTATATATATACGAGATATATACTATATATGAGATGCATTTCATTGCATTCGCTTCGATGGCCGCTCAACACGCTCAGAAGCGCACTCGAGAAACGCCATGAACAGCAGCGGCAGGATGTTGAGAGTCCTTTCCCATTCACACGGATTCCAACACACGCACACAGTCACCCAGCTGGGTGTGTTTGGTTGAAAAAGTTCAAAGACCTGCCAAAATGCCGGCACTGTTAGGCGGTAACTAGCCTTAACATGGGTTCCACCAAGGGAGAGAGCCAGTTGCGAAAATGTTACCTTAGCGGAACACTGTTACTGTTAACAGAAGAGGTTCTGACTGCGAATGCTTGACATTCTAACAGAATCGAATATTTGCTTTGAGATTTCTCCTTTTTTCTGATAGAATTTTATTAAATTAAAAGTATGCAGACGAAATAAAATATATTTGTTTTCCATTTCACTAATATCTCTGTTAAGCAAAAATACCCCTATGATATTATTTCCTTGGAAGTTAACATTAAATACCCAACATTTCCCCAGCCTTGTATTACACAGAGCTAAGCATGTTATTGACTGTAGAACGAACATGTTATAGGAGAATGTGGACCTTAATGCCACATAGCTTCCCTAGACTGTAGACAGCCATGTTATGAACCCTCTGTTAACTAAAACATAAGTTCCATTTACCCCTGTACCTTTTACGACTTCGAAATGTTATTTTCCCGAGAGAGAAAAGCAACTGTAGGATCCTGAGAGCATGAAAAAGGATATGCGAACTTCGTTGAGAATCGCGAGTAATTAACGAAGTTTCCCGCTTCGGCTTATAACATTTCTGCGTGTGGATTTTAACCTCGTTTTACCAAACCCAGAGCTTGCTCCTCGTTACTGCGTAACCTTTTTTTCTCTGCTTTTTTTTTGTGTTGGTTCGGCAACTTTTTGTTATCTTTTGTTGCTGGCGCTGCTCCTCGAGTCGAGTCGAGTCGAGTCGCAAAAGTTGTTGACAGGCATCTCGGCGCAGCTCAGCTTGAAATAGTTTGCATGAAATTAAAATAATCTCTAAGATTTATTGCTCTAGAAAGCGCAATTGACTCGACGCGACTCTGTCAGGGTCGGGATGAGCCTTTAAATATGCCAGCGTTGAATTTAAGGCGATTTATGCAAATTAAAAAGGAAATTTTTGCAAGTGCTCCCAGTTGTTTATCGGTGGCTAACCAGAAAATGTAGCAGAAATTGGCCCAAGTGCCCGGCAGCTTTGTTTAATGGTCGAAAGTACATATTTGCGTTTACTTAGCTCGTTTTGCCCTCCGCCGACCCCGCCCCCCGAATACCTAGTTTATTTGAGCGTTTTCCCTCCCATTCCATTTTTTTTATATTTTGTGTTCGCTTCGGGCATTTCTCAAGACGTTGTCAGGTCCTCAGTAGTAAATGCAGCTGCCACTTTGGCCAACTTGTTGTTGACTTGTTGCCACTCTGACCGTTCGGAAAGAAAAGCGGAAATGAAGTTGGCAATGCGGAAATGCCATTTTTCATGATTTCTTCCCTCCACACACACACACACACACACTCGGACTCGGACTCTATTTTCTCTCCCCTTCTCTTTGTTTTCCGCTCCATCCGTGCTCCCGTGCTCCTCTTCTCGGTTTGCTTTTGACAAATTGTTTGGCGTTGCTGGGCCAATATTAACAGTGCATATCCATCTGGGGGAAGGACCGACTGCATCTGGGAATTGTCTTGGTCTTTTATCTAATTTGTGGGAGTTGGGGGTTATGGCATCGAAGGGGTTACAAATGGGACAGGAGGCCAGCAGCGATTGAAGAATGATTTCAGGGAATTTAAAGGGGCAAAAATAAGTTATCAAGCTCAACAGGGTAATCTGTCAATGAATACATTCCAAGGCTTTATAAATCCTCTTAGCAAATATAATTGTTAGAGAATTAATAAAGATATACCCATAGATAACTGTAGAAAACGTAATTTCCCCTAGATATTCAGCAGAACATTAGATAGACTTCAAGGAAAATAAATAAATTCAATAATTAAATGCTAAAGCTTTGTAAATCTTTAAGCAAATATATTTGTATTTATATATTTGTATTGGTTTGTTTGTTTGCACTAAATAAATGCTCAACCTTTATAAATATTTAAGCAAATACATTTACTAGTAAATATATATGGTGGTATACCAATAGAAAACTATTGAAAAATAAGAAATAGAGAAATAGAAACTATTTCTTCTAGATATTCATGAGAAGATTACGTATCAAGTTAAAAATATAAATATTTCCTCATCCACTTTAATTAATTTAAATTCTTACACAAACTTCCCCTACCTGCAACCCAGAAAAAAAGTGAAAATTTACTTATATTTCATTATGAACAAACAGATTCAATTTACGGCAAATATTGATGGTCATCGCCGACTATTTTTAATGGCTTTAAGCGAAAGTTCAGTGGCTGGTGGATGGGAGCAGAGCTCAAGGAGCATCGATCATAAATGATGGAGTGCGGCAATCAAGATAAATGGTCCCGTCGAGTGCCGGAGCCATCGGGACCAAAAAGGAATTCACGACTCCGACGGCCATTTATTGCCGAGCTCGATGACATCACGGCGTATGCGCAATGTGCGACGAGAACTGTTTTAAAGTGACGGCGGCGAAAGCAAAGCAAAATAGCCCCCGAAAAAAATCAAACAAACTATTTACAAATTGTTGGGCCCTTGAAAGAAAGTCATAAATTGACTATAAATGCGTGGCAGGACGTGGCAGGACATGAAAACATTATCGAATATGAAACGAGGGCGCAGAAAGCGTTTAGAGCATAGTTTCCGGGCTTGTTTCTTGGCTCGCAACGGTTATGTGCACAGAAAAGGCGGCAATAGTAGAGGGTAGTAAGGGGGTGTGGCCCAATTTTATGGGCCCAAACATTTTTTACGAGCACTTACTTCCGCCCCAGAAATTAGACAACTGCTGGGAACCGTTTATGCCCGAAAGGGTGTGTGCGGCCATCAAAAAATGCTTCCCAATAAGCCGAGACCAGCGAGCCAGGCTGAGACTGAGCCCGATCTCTATATCTCTGTGAATTTATGATGTGTGTAACAATTGGGCCATTGTTAAGGTCGCCCTTGGCGACCAGCCACTCGAGTATGTCATGCAAATTCTGTTTATTTTATTTAATGCGAATTTTACGAGTGCGCCCGGCAAGGGATTAATTTGCCTCCGGCAGTGTCTCAATTTTCGGCCTTTGGATAAATAATCATTTTCACTGGATAACTCTTTGTGTTTTGCTTACTTGTTTTTTTTTTTCTTTTTGGTTTTGCAATTCAGTGATGCTTAAAATTTAACTTTCCGGCATTTGTCATGTTTTGTTTGTCTGGTGTTTTGGTATTTCCATCCCCCCGCTGGCGCAATTTATGCATGAGGGGGCCAAAAAGGATGCGGTACGTGCAGGGTCTGCCACTGAGCCTAAAAGTATGCATAACTAAAAAGAGCACGTTCCGCAGATAACGGAAAGAAAAGCAAGAAAAGCGGGACAAGAAAAACAAGCCATTGATAACTGGCTGCAGAGAAAGGAAATGCCTGAACTAAACAAAGTATATTTGCCATTTTGTTCAAGGCAAACTTCTCTCAGAAAACGTTATCCTTCAGGCTTCGATAGCTGCAAATAAATTCAACTAAAAATTGAGTCTCCCCTTAAATGCTTCCCCCATTTCTCCCAGTGCACTTATATTTTCCTGATTTTCGGGGCCATTTGCCGATTGTGTGTGCGTGTGGGACAGACAACAGATATGCTTGTTATTTAGGCAAATGATTTTTCGCTTTGGGGCAACGTTGCCAATGATGTGGAAAATGCAAGCCGGGTCGCAGCTGTGGCCAAAGTGCTGCCATTTAAATAGGTCACAAGGTCACAGCAGCAGCAGCAGCAACAGCAGGAGCATAAAAGGCGGAGATGCTTTGCTCAAAGCCAAACAATAATAAAGACCAAATAGAAAGAGCACTAAGGCTAAGCGGTAACCAGGGGGAAACCGCGCAGCGGTTGGGAATGGAAAAACTCCATCGCCACCGTCACCGCCATCGGTGGAAAGCGAAATTGCAAACAAATGCAGTCAAAGCATTGCGAAAACATCCAGGTACAATATAAATACAAAAAATAACCAACTACGTACATATAAAACAACAACAAAAAAACCGGAATGCAAACCCAGGGCCAGGCCAATGCGAAGCGGCAAAAGTGACAGACAAATATTGAAGTGAAATTGAACAAAGGGCGCAAAACATGGCAAAGGAAAAATCCTGGCCACCAAGAAAATATACAAATAAATTAAATCACATTGCTCTAGCTTAGTCCCTGGGAAATAAATCACTTTTCTTCATTTGAAAAACTTGCCTTGAAGGTTGAGAAAAATGCCAACGCAACGAAGATTTAAATTTGAAGAAAAATTATATGAAGAAATGTATCAATATATAATATAATATATATCGTTCAAGGGAAATAAGTTAGGTTTTCTTATTCCAAGCTAATGAAGTGATTTCTTTTTCTTTTTAATATAGAAAAACTCATAATTTAAAGAGGTTTCATAGTGATATGAAATTGAATAAGCATTAGGGGGTCTATTTCATTGATTTCTGTATTTATTCAATAATTAAACCCAGCTGTTACCTACAGTGTTTCCTGATACTTAAATTATTATTCAGTATGATATTCTTCCAGTTTTTATTGATTGAAATAACCTAAAAATACAAAATCCTTGCCTCACAAAATAAATATATGTATGATTGTGGTGAATGAAGCTCAACTATTGATGCCCTGAGCTTTACTCAATTTCATATGTAAATAGTAACAACAATCCCCAAAAAATAACAAAGGTATATGCCAGAGATTTACACTTTTCAGCTTTTTCTGCCTGCCAAGCCAATTTTTCATGCCCCACAAATATATAGAATAAATATATATATGCCGTGTAAAAACAAATAAGGCAACATCAATTAAAAACAATAAATAAAAGCTGGAAAAAAACTTTTGCACTGCATCAGCAGAGGTCCAAGTGGAAAATGAAAATGAAACCGAAACGGAAAACAAATCATCGCCGGTTGCAGGAATTTAACAATAGTTTATTGCCTTTTCCCTAAACAAGAGCCAAGGCAGCGAGTCCTGGTGGGTAACCACAAGCTGTTGCCACTGGAAAATCCCCCATTGCCACATTGGCTTTCCCTCACTCACTCACTCTCAGCATGAATATCAATATTTGTAAGCCTCGGTTAGTGTAAAGCAACTGTTTGTAATTTACATATATCTCTCAGGCCGCCGAATTTCCCCTTGCTACCCGATGAAAACTTTTTAATTTTCGTTTTCATGGCCACAAGCCTCACCACTTTTCCACGTTGCACATCATTTTCAATGTGCTGTGCTGTGCCCTTGCCAGCAAAGTCTATTTTTTCGCCATTTCCATTTGCCAGGACGAGCTTATGTACGGCTTAGCGACGTATTAAACAATTGAAAAGCATTTCCACAGACTGCCGCAGCCACAACAAGGATATACGAGCCTTGGCAGGGCAGAGGGAGAGTTGGAAAAATTGATTGCCATTTCAGGGGCAATTTTTAATGAACAGCAAATAACAATGACGCCAAGGGCTTACCCATAGAAATGGTTAACAAATGAAAAAGCACAACCAGCTGTGTGTGTGTTGTGTGTGTGTGGACATGCCACAAGTATTACAAATCAAATTTGGGAAATGACATTTCTGGCATGCGCCTAATTGTTTATTTTCATTTTCGGGATCAAAATGTATTTATTTTGGTAATTGAATGTTAAGTTAGAAATGCCATAAAGTGGGGGGAGATGTAAGGAAAATTTGAACAATTTCAGTGATGAATTCAGTGTGAATAATTTTATTAAGGTAAGACGATTGGTAACTGGATTTGCCAGCGTTTAAGCCGATTTGTGAAACCAAAATGATTCTATCTTTATGTATATTAAATGGTTTTTATAGAATAAAATGTAATAAACAAGAGTGAAGCTGAAGATATTAGCTAATAAAGAAATTGTGACTAAAATGTGAACTCATTTTCACATAAATTGATAAAATGTATATAAGACCTTTAACTAATTAAATTAATAAGTATTTCCCTTGAAACCCCAACCTGTTGATGGAATAATCTATACCTATATATTAAGTAAATTTAATTTGCAACGAAATAATAAGTATTAACCTTTCAGCTGTAATTCCCTTGAATTGCTCTAGTTTAAATGCTTTTAGTTTTGTGGACTCTCCCCCTACTGACATCCTGGCAATGGCAAATCTGTTTTAGTCCCGTCAACAAATCCGCGCACCTATGTCAAATGTTTTTGCAACCAGCTTGGCTGACGTAAAATGTTTTTGATGTCCGCCACGCCAAATGTGGCCAACATGCCGCATAAATAAAATGCCCCAAAATGCACTCGACTAAACACACTCAGATACACCCACCTACACACACCCAGTCAATATTTAGAGAGCGAATTCGTATTCGTTTTAAGGTTCTTTGGGTGGCAAAATGCGAGTCAAATTTATTTGCTGCCATTTTGTAGCGAATTTCGATGGCACTCGAGAACTCAACAAATTGTTACTAAACTATTTTGGGCACTGGCAATCTTGATGCGATAAAACTTGGGTCGCTTTTGTATAAACAGAAAGTTTGGGAAATACTATGAACATACTATAGATATTTTGCATATTATCTATTTGTTTTCTTAAGAAAATCAGACATTTCTGGTTTAAGTTTGTAGGAAATAATATAAGAAGCCCAATCTTTGATCACAGAAATTGTATTAAGTTCTAGTTTTGGTGTTCTAGTAAAGTATTTAATCTGCACTATTGTAGCTTTTTGTTGGCCTTACCATTTAGGCCATTAAAACTAGCTGAAAGCTAATAAATAGCCGTATATATATGTATTTTTTCACTCACCTGAATTGGGTCCATTGCTATTTGGTCGCGCCGAGGGTGCTCCATCCCTGGCCTCCACCTCGAGGGCATAGGCGCCCTTCTTCTCCCTGTCGAACACGGTTTTCGTGAAAATTTCACCGCTCTGCAGGTTGATTTCGAAAAACTCTTTGCCCTCGTTCCGTGGCGAATCGACAATGTAGTAGTAGACCTGCAAGGGGAGAAACACCACGCAAGATTTTCTGGTTTATTTCTGGACGCTTTTCTGGTTAATTAAAACATGGCACACACACACACTCTCCCTTATGAAACTTCAAAAGGAGACAAATTAAAAATGAAATTCGAGCAAGAGAGAGAGTGAGGAAAAGACAGAAATTTAATTACTGCTTCGGACATTAAAGCGGAACGCTAATGATAATCAAATCCCGCAACCTTTTGGTCGGAAAAGCGGCGACTATAAATGAAAACGCTAATTAGTGCGGACATTTCGCGCGTACATGCAAATTACTTGGCTTCGGGACACAAATTGTGGCTAAGGAAAAAGTGTAAAACAGGGCGGGGCGGGTAGGGGTGGCATAAAAAAAAACATGGCCAAAGTGCCATATTATTATAATCGCGAGGGCGTCTGAAGGATCCCATGCCATCCCCCTTCATCACAAAAGACATCCCCTGCGGCTCTCAGCGTTCTCTGCATTTCGCATTAGTTTCCCCAACAACGCTTTCTGGACGGGACTTTCCACCGAGGGCTTAGCACACACACTTGGAAGGCGTGCAAAAATGTTAACTCTTTGACATTTATTAGCCAGCTGGCAGCTGATGGTCCACCACGAAGGACGAAGGACGCGGTCAGCGAAGTAGAAAAAAAAAAAACAATTACAAAGGCGTGAAAGGGTCGATGAAAGCGGAGACAGATAAATTTTGGGGCAAAAAAAAAAAAACAAGAAGATGGCGTTGATAATGGTAATTTAAAGAGCTTTATGAAGGCCACTTTGAGGGATTTTCAAGATACTTTTAGGGTTATGCTAGAGATTACTGATTCTAGGAAAATATTTCATAAAAACAAGAAGTATCTTTAAGAGGTTTAAGAGGGACTTTTATATAGATTTCAGTTTTATTTTAATTAAAGACTTCAAATTTTGCTTCAGGCCAAGTTTTGTATTATTTCCGGTTCGTTTTATTAACTTTATCGTGCAAAATATCCTTTTAATTCTCCGTTCAAGTTAAGTCTCTGCCCTCTTTCATGTGATTTAACATTTCATTCATTTTTCTCTCATTCACCATTATCCTGCGCTGCCTGTCTCTCTGTCCTCTCTCATTGGAATATCCTTTTCTTTTTTTTCTTTGTTGGGTTCCTCATCGTCAGCGCCATTAATTTGCTAGCAATCGCCTGGCATTTCCGCCAAATTCCCTCCCTCGCCAGTTCAACCCGCACATGTTCAATGGTTGGTACTCACCTGATTATTTGGGAATGTGCCATCCTTGTCGATGGCGTTCACCTGTGTCACTTTGGTGCCAATCGGTTCGCCCTCGAGCACCGTTTCCTGTTCGCGTTCGGTGAATAAGGGTATTTCATCATTAACATCCTCGAGCATTATGTAAACGGTCGCTTCCGATGCCAATTGCTGGGCTCCGTTGTTCTACAAAAAAGGAGAGTGAAGGGAAATCAATTTTAAAAAAAGGTTCACAATCGTTAAAGGGTTGATATTTGATTTTTAATACAATTTTTTTGTTTTTGTTGTTGTTGTTGGTAGACCGGACTTCTTGCTGTTTGTGTTTTAATTAAGCAGTAAAGTGCGTTTAATGAGTTTCGCCTGGCCGGCTCTCGTTAAAATATTTGTTTATTAATTTGCAATCAAAGTTAAGCTCGCCCACGGTTTTGATTAAAAAATGCTTGAAATATTTTATATGCAATATGCTCGTATATATTATATTTTTTATTCCACAAAAACAGGGAATGTGTTGATGAGTATTTGAACTGAATGCCGGGCTTTACCCTTTTTGTCATATGATTGATTAAACAATGGCCATCAATCAAGGCAACAAATCGCATTGGCAAACTTGTCATTTATTAGTTGGTTTTATTGCCCTTGTTAATATTCCTGGCCAACTCGCGTTTATTTGTTTATTTGCCCCAATATGTGGCATTCCCATTTCGGCATTACGTTATTAATCAATGCATATGTATGAAATCAATACAAGCATATAAACACATGTTTGCCCTAAAATTGACAGCAATCAGATCGTCCTGATGAATTATTTATTTTGTGTTTTCCTTCCACTTTTCCTCGACAAACACACATGTGATTTGTTCAGTCTTAATTAGACTTCATATTGACCGAGATGTGGCTTGCGTAGGAAGTCCAACATGAATACTTTGAAAGGTATTAATCCCACAAATATTTAATGTTTACTTTTATTATTTTAGGTAATTATACTTTATGTTAAAGCGGATTTCTGTATTTATTTTGCACATTAATTATTTTTCTAAAACCGCAGAGTTGATAAAAAAGTATTACTTGACATGTTTCCAAGCCGCAAAGATTGAAAAAAAAATGGGGAATTAAAAATTAATTGTCCCACTAATACGAGTACATGGAAATATTTAAACATTCATGGGCCTCACCGAAAACCGCAAATTATTTTCAAAATTCATTTGGAATTTGTGTCCCTTTTTTCACGGATGGATGGGGCAAGATAAGCCCATTGGGGTCCATTAGCTTTTAGCGGGTAATTTCCACGGAATGAAACTGAAACCTGGCCATGTATTAAATTACCTGCACACTGAATGCAAAATGCAAAATGGGAAATGGAAAATGCAAAAATGCTAGCAAAATGCTAGAAAAATGTACAAATAAAATCGTTTTTGTGCAATTGAATTTTGTTGTTTGCCAAGTTTGTTTGGGAATGCGTTGCGGTTATATGCGGAATTTCTATTAATATTTGAGCAGGCGGCAAACACTATTTGTCCTTCGCTGAATGGCCAAACTAATGAGGACATGCCAAAGGAGTGGAAAATGGGGGGAAAATGCTAAAACTTGACATTGATTGCGAATGCAATTGATTACCGGCTCTGCCGCGAACTGTCAATCAGTCAGCCAGTCAGTCAGTCAATCAGTCAATGAGTTAGTTTCTAATGAATTCAGGGCGCCGGCCCATTTGCATTTCTCCAACTCGATGGCGGTGGCTGGGTGCAAGGGCTCGCGCAAGTAATTAAAACTTTTCAAATCAAATAATTACAAACGTATTCGGCAGTCATTCTCAAATACAAAAGTCAAATACATGTCTAATTGAGCCTAAGACCAACTTGAAAACTTTCGCCTGCCTCTGCCGTCTGCAAACATTTTGGAACTTTAAATTGAATTCGTTTCGGGGGCGTTGCCTCCTTCTTCTTCAAGGCTGCAAAAAATAAAAACTCACCTCGACACGTATGGTTAGATTGTATTCCTTGATGCTCTCATAGTCCAGCGGATGATTCACCTTTATGTCGGCCCAAGTGTCGCCATTGTCCGGTCTTTGTTGCAAGTAGAATGTGTGAAATTTGTTCGTTTGGGCCGTTGACCCGGGCATCAGGCGATAGAAAACTGTGGGATTGCCCTCGATGCCCGAACTGCAGACGACGTGGTCAAGGGAGGGTGGGAATTTTTGGTAAGCAATATTAGTAACCAGGTAATAATAGTTTATTTAACTTTAACATACTTGTCTACATGAAATTATGATTTATCTACAAATTAAATGGTTATTTTGTATACTTTATGTTTTGGTCAAAAAACAATTGCTTAATTGCATTAAAAAAATAAAAACAAAAGAGAGTCTTGATATAAAATTGAATTCTTTAAATTCAGCAAGACTTTCTCCGTCTTTCAAAGACATTCATACATTCACACACAAAAATATATATAGATATGTCTATGTTTTGTTTAAAAAAAAAACACACATGCGACATTACAAAATACAAAAAGGGCGACGCATGAATTGAATTCTTGCTCTTAAATTATGTGCTTTGTGCGCTTTAAAAAAATCCGTTCACAAATGAATTTATTTAAAGCGTCTTTGGTGCAATTTAAAAAAAAATGGTAAGAACCGAAAAGAAGCAAATGGCTTCAAAAAATCTAATTGCCATTTGAGTGTGTCGGGAATGGGTTTCGGCACATGATAATGAAAAACAAATTAGGCGCAAAAAGAGCAGAATATATATATAATATATATATCTCTATATATATACAGTTTGTATATATATATAATTCGTTGGAGCTTGGACAACACTTGCAGCTGACAGGACGCCTTAAGAGCGGGTCTTAAGGATAAATGAAAACTGTCAGGACTGCGCCAAAATGTTGCCAAGGACAAAAAGCACACAAAAAAATTATTGTTGCGGAATGGAGTAGGAGGAAATTGGAGTGGGGAAAATGGTGGGAAAATTTGTGGATTGCATGAAATTTTCTTGGAGGTTTCTCTTGTTTTTCTTTTTATATTTTTTTTATGTTTGTTATTGTTTGGTTTGTTTGTTGTGTGATTTGGATGGTAGAGTATGTAGGTGTGAGTTTGGTTTTAATTTCATTGGTTCGTTGTGTTGGAAAACCGAAAATAAAGTGTCTGAAAAATGATTTACACATCAGTTTCTGTACACTGAGCAATTTTTCTCGTTCTCTGTTGGTTGTTTTTGTATTGCAGTTTGCTTAAAGCCTAGATTCTAGAGTATATCAACTAGTGGCTATGACTTAAAATGAGGAAAAAGGATAAAAACAAATCATTGGAACTAAGCTGGTAAGCTTATCAGTTTTCTAGCTATAATATATATATTATATATATATTTAGATCTATGATAGTGTGTCCTCGACCTTGGCGCGTGTTTCTTTCTGTGTTCTGTCTTCTTAAACCTCAGGGTCTCGAGGCGCCTCAAGAGCAAACACAATTATTATGATATAAGCGCACTCGCGGGAGGCGGAGGGAGTCCTTCGGAAAGCCCTCCCCAAACACTTAAACCCTCTCCTAATGGCGTCTAATGTATATATACATATTGTTAACAAATTTCTGTGCTGGGACATGACCAGATAATTGCGAAGAGAAGAAACGCAAACGCAAAAGGAGAACTCAGGATGAGAATGCTTTTTATTCCAAATAATTTAAACACATAAAGAACAGGCGAGAACTGAAAACAGAAAAACAGTAAACAGAAAGCAGAAACCAAGCGCACGTTTAATAGATTGTAATTTCCTTAATATTGCGCTGGGGAACAGAAAGGAAGTGTACTTAAGGGCACTAAACTAACTCTATACAGCAGATTTGGGTTCACAACCAGAATCAGGCTCAGGTGAGCAGGTGCAGGTGCGTATGTGCGGCATTCTCACGATCTATTTTCCTTCTTTTTTTTTATACCTATTTACGTTTGTTTTTATTTTGTAGTTGTTGGCCTTTCGGTTTTAAGTGCATTTGCTTTTAGTGCGGCTGTGGTGGAGAGTGCATGATAAAAAATGCGTTGCAAGGGTATACTGTAGAATAATATAAAAACTGACTCGGACTGACGCATAATTAAAATGCCAGTGCCATGTGGCTGGTTTGCCACGAAGATAAAACGCTGCCCGGGGAGAGCAGTGTCGTTGCGGGGGTCAAAAGTCATTTAAGTGCGCTGCTTGAAGTTTTCTCTTTTTTTTTTGTTTTTAATTGCAATTATAAAAAACAAAACTTTGCTTAAAATAAACTTTCCATTTTTTTTTCAGCAGTCTTTCCTTGCGATAAAGTAGAGTATATATATTTTTTATTTTTTGCCCCTGGCTGGCACTAAGTGGCAGGTAATTGAAACTGACCCAGCTCATCATGCGGCACAGGTTAGCGACAAAGCCATTGCAAGTTTATGCAGTACTTTTATGTGTCCGAAAAAAAAGAGCTGGAAAAGTTGGATTTTCATTTTATGAAGCTCAGATTAGCCTTGGAAAATACAAGCAGGAGCTTTTACTCTTTCTTTGAGCCAAAAAAATAAGATTATTTTGACAGAAAAGAATTTAAGTTTCTGAGAAGGACATTACCGCGACATTTAAGCCACAGATTGCCGCCTTAAATACATAGTTTTTATAACAAAAATAAACAAAATAATGTGCGTTTAATATACATTGTGAGAGTTGTGCAGTTTTTTTAGCTTATATTTGTGTATATTTCACTGGTGCAGTTTTGGAGTGCTTTATAATATGATGGGAGGTCTAAGGGATAGATGATATAAGGGATAAACGGCAGCAAGTTGGATGAAACTAAAGGATTCGAAGAAGATACGTTCTTCAAGGACAAAGCCAACATCTAGGGAACATCTAGAGTAAACATTCAGAACACACAAATTAACGGCAAGACACGACACCAATAACCAATATAAAACTTGATATAACAGAAGAAAAGATTTGAAAAAAAAATATACAATATATGTTTTGTAATTCTTAAAAATGAACTAAGCAAAATGGAATGAAATTTATTTCCTTTTAATGAAGTAATGATATTGTTTTTGTTTTTTTTTTTTTTTTGTATTTGTGGTTAACTTTTTTGCACGAAAAATGAACAGACCTGGCTTTGATCGAGACGACTTTGCCGCCGACGGGCATATTTTCCTTGACATAAATGGGCCCATAGACGGTATGATCCCAGACGGGCGGATTATTGGCCCGATCGACCACATCGATCTGTACTTCGACAGTACGCGATAATGGCGGATAGCCCTTGTCTTGGGCCATTGCCTCTAACTTGTATGTCTCGCGCTGTATTTTGTATACATTTCGCGATCGACATTATCAAAAATCGGTTTTTTTTTTTTGGTTTAAAATCAAGCAAGGCGTTGCAAAAATGACAGACGCGTCGTTAATCGTTAATCGTTCAGGAAAAGGCAAAAAACAAAATTATATAATATAGTTGGGAGCATTTGTTCAAAGAAGTATCTAATAAAAAGTGTAAATTCGTTAAAGGTAAAAAGTCAAAATAACTGAAAATGGTAAACCAACACCTCTTCATGGGAAATGTTAAAAAACTGAATGAAGAAACTGGGAAAATATTAAAGAAAAACATTTGTAAAGTTTAATGCCGTTTGGCAAAAAGGTTTTCTTTTTTTTTTTGTAATATGCAGTGCAAATTATTTAATATATATATTGTCTCGACCCTGGCCTTCAAAAATAAATGGTATATATAATATATGTTGAATAAATAGTTGTAGCATTTAAATTAATATTGTGGATATTTTCAAACTAAATGAATAATTTAATAAATGAATATTGGGCTTTGTGCATTTTATAAATACAATTTTCATAGCATACTTTACACAGTTTGCTGCGGTTATATTTTTCATTTAGATTTCGACTATTGCTTTTTAACATTTTTGAACACTTTGTGTAAGTTACCTTGTTTCTCAGATACATATAATATATTATATATAGACTGCAACCTTGTTTTTATGGGCAATATTTAATGTTAGAGTAGCGTATTCTTCAAATGATAACCAACACCAAAAAATTTCATTACGATCCTCACAAGATTTCAGTTATGTAGGGGGGTTTAATTTTGTTTTTTGATTTTCGAAAGGGGAAGTTTCACAGATCAGAAGGGCGATAAAGCTAATCCAATAGGAGTAGTGTGTGAGAGAGACAGAGAGAAAAGATTTTGATTTGTCAAAATTCAAAAAAACTCCAAAGGATCACCATTTGCAAAAAAAAAAACAGTATGGTTCGCCTCAAAATATACACCAGGATTTCCAATATTTTCCATTTCCATATTTCGATTGGTGATTTCTTTGTGATTTTCAATATCGTTTTGGTGTGGAAACTCGGTTCAGCTTTTACGATATGCCAGCACAAAAAAAGGACTTGTCGCGTAACAGCGGGAAGACCGTATGATGTTAAAAATACATGGAAGCTTAATGTTAATGTTAGCCAATTGCTAGATGCTGTTATGGTTTTTTTTTTCAAACTATGTTAGGCCATTTCCACAGCTGGTTAGACTCGGTTTAGTTTTTAGTTTTAATTTAGTTTAGGTTTAGTTCGGGCTTAGTTGTAGATATTAGGGATTCTTGTTGGCTATACAAACCTTGCCTTAACCGATGTTACAACCGTGCCCACTGTGACATTCTCGCGTATGTGAATGGGGCCGTAAACGCTCTTATCCCAAATGGGCGGCTTATTGTTGCGATCGACGACATCTAACTCAACGTCGACATCGGCGGCCGAGGGCGGAGTGCCCTTATCGGAGGCGCTAACCCTCAAGCGATAGCGGTCACGCTGTTGATTGATTGCGAGTTTGATTGATTTGAATTTCGATTGAGGCGGCAGAGTGTGGCAGAGTATGTTAGCGTTAACAGCGAAACGGGGGGGCGGGTTAACATTAACAAAGAGTAGTCGAGGCCCGAACCCAAAATGTTAGCGTTGGTTACGTTTTTGGGTTTGTGTGTTGGATATGCGTTACGTTACGATTACGTATTTGATGGCATCGTTGTTTAAATGTGTTTTTGTTTTTGTTTTGTATTTTTTTCGTATTTCAAAAGTAGTTACAGGTTTATGAAACATAAAAAGCAAATTAAATATACAACGAAATATTTATAAAAATGTATATTATAAAATATTTGGGATGGGATCGGGATTAGTAGGGGTAATATAGCATGGTTACAAGGAAGTTCGGTTCACATAAATGGTTTGGATAAGAGAGTTTATCCAATTGTTTCTTTTGACGAGACTATTTCTTGGTCCTAAAATGGAGCCTCACAACTATATACACAGAATGAAGTATAGTGTGTCCTTGAGTTAGTTCAGATTGAAGATTAGCTTACAGTTTTTACAGTTTTCGGTTTTAATTGAAGTTTCTTTGGGTTTGGGGGTTAGCACAGTAACACAGTTAACGCAGTTTGGTTGCATTTACTTACTGGATAACAACCCTAAATCGTTGAGGATACCATGATTTTGTATATATGTAAATATAAACGGGAAATTAAAAATGAAAAGAGTATAATGCCTCGATCGACTAACCTCTCAAATAGTTTGAAACTTAGTGGAAATCATAGGGTAAAAAAGGTGCAGTTGAAACAAAAACAGTTTAAGAAACATATCCTAGTATACTCTTGGGTATCTTCGGGCCACACTTTTCCATGGGCATGCAAAATATCTTCAAAAATATACAATATTGGTTTCAAAAAAATATATATAATATCAACTTGAGCTAAGGCAAAAATATGTTAAGCTTGCAGCAGCAGGAGACCTTCAAAAAGTTGCATAGTCTCGACAAAAAGTTTTCGTTTCGGGTTTGCTTTTGGGATTTTCATTGGGAACTGTGTTTTTTTTTCGTTTTTTTCTTTTTTTTTTGGGTAGAAAATCAAAAAGTGGCATTAAAAAAATCAAGCGATTGGACAAAAGGAAACTATAACTATTGTTATTTGGTTAGAACCATCAAAAAATCGATTACAACGATGCTCAAAAATATTCGTGATCGTTCTCGTTCCGCCCTTAAATGTACATTTGTTTCTTAAGCCTAATTAAGCCTGACACCAAAAAATTATTAAGCAGCCCCAACCTCTGTGATTGTTTGAGGTTTTTCCTTGTCACAGTTTGTGTGTTAGTTTGATTTGTTCCAAAAAATGTTAAAAATCAATTCGCTTTCTTGGCATTTCTCTGCTCGTGTTTTAGGTTGTTTTTGCTTTTGGCCAATTTCACGCACTATAAACTAAACAAAACAATCGATGGAACCAAATAAAAAGGTATTTGTTTATATCGCGGGATGTGGCAAAAAAAACTTGCACTGCTTGCACATCAAATTCAAATTATTGACCTACGTCTTGTTCTCAGCGGTCTTTTTTTGTAAAATATGGAAATACAAATCAAAAGAAAGGTGCAGTTTGAAAGGAAACGGAACTAAACAATAAGGTATATATTATATATAGTTACAAGCCGCTTTAACTCTCTGTAGAGCTTGTTACTTCTTCGCTGAATTTGTTAGTAAGAACAGATAAGAGTTTTTGTTTTCCTTGATAAATAAACAAAAAAAATTTCAAATAATAAAACTTGGTTAGTTGGGTATTTTGGCAAAATCATAATTGGGGGTAATTGATATATATATTTTTTTTCATTTTGTAGTCGAATTCTAAGAGGATAATTTGAAAAGCAAACACTTACGTCAAGCGGCTTCTTGAGGACAATCCAACCGGACTCGGCCTGGATTTCAAAGTATTCCAGATCGTTGGGATTAAAGGGTGCAGTCAGGCTGTAGACAATGGCGCCATTGTTATCGGCATCTTCATCGGATGCGGAGACACGCAGGATATTTGTGCCAATGCTGGCATCCTGTTTCACATTCTCCACATATTTCTAAAGGCACCCAAGAACAAGTAGTTAGGTTTTTAATTATAAAGAAATGAGACAACACTCACCTGACGATCGAACAGGGGTGGATTGTCGTTGACATCTGTGATCTCCACGGTGAAGGAACAGACTCCCTCCAGACTGGGATCACCCTGATCTGTGGCCTTAACCGTTACGGAGACAAACTTGCCATCATCGCCCTCACGATCGAATACCTTGTTGGTGGACACCTCACCGGTTTCCTCGTCAACCGTGAATTTGGTTCCCTTTTGGTTGGGCTGCTGAACAATCGAGTATTTCACCTGTGGCAAGCGATAGAACATGCAAAATGGGCTTAATGATTGACACAAATTGTGATTAGAAGGCAGAGAGGCGTTTGACCTCGACACACGACATGCCATGCACTTTACGGTGCATTGAACTTGATGGAGCACGAAAAGAAAATTATGGCCCGAATCTTGTCATGGAATCTCAACCCCACATGTTGGCGTTGGTAATTCAATTAGGTGTGGGTAATCATGTTTGCATTTGCCCTCAAAACACAAATAACGTATAATTAATCTGGCTGTAATTAGGCAAAGGATAATCAGGAGAGGCCTTGAAGGGTGCTTCGACTATTGGTAATAGCCAGAGGCTACAACTAAATTAGTTAATGTTCGGGTAAACACAATTGAAGGATAGTGACTAAGGTAGATTCTAAATATATATATTTTCCATGAAAGCTACAATTATAACCCTGGCTCTTACCTGTCCATTCACACCCTTATCCTCATCGGTGGCCACAACTTTGATGACAGGACTGCCATTGGGTGCTCCCTCCTCCACTTTCGGGTAGTAGGTACTGCAGTCCTTGAACACCGGCTTATTGTCGTTGACATCGGTGATGAAGACAACAACTACGGCGGTCGAGGTATGGATTGTCTGATCGCCATTCACACAGCACGATCCATCATCCATGGCGGTCACATTCAGCTCGTACTTGTCCCGATCCAGGGATATGGCTTTGTTGTGCAACCGGATCACGCCGGTTATGTCCTCGATGACAAACTGACCGGACGAGGTGCCGCCGCCCACAAAACCGAACCGCACATTGTCACCATCCTTGTCCGAGGCCACCACAGTGGTGACCAGGGTATTGGGACCGGCATTCTCATCCACATTCGGAGTATACACCTGCTGCGAGAACTTGGGCTCCTCGTCGTTCTTGTTCTTGGTGTATACGCGCACGGTGGCCGTTCCCGACTTGGGAGGTTCACCCTTATCCTTGGCCGTGACTATAAACTCGTAGTAGGCATTATTGTTATCCGCATCCAGTTGTTTGTTGTTCACAATAATTCCATTAGAGTCCACGGCAAAGTGGTCATCGGACACAAGGTATTCAATCTCTGCATTCGATCCGGAATCTGCATCCATGGCTTTCACGCGAAGAATACTAGTGCCCAGAGGAATATCCTCATCCACATTGTGAGCCTGGTAATCGGGCAGCTCGAATTTGGGAGCATTGTCGTTCACATCCGTAACGCGTATGGTGAGCTAAAAAGTACATTTTTAAAGTTAGTTTCTGTCTTTAAAATATATATAAATATTAGTAATCAAAGGATGTACAGCGCTCTTTCTATATTTCTCCTGCATTTCGTATTAAATTCATGTTAAGAAAATCTGTCGTTTTCAGAACTTCCGCCGGAGAAACATATGAGAAAGCTGGCTGGCACATCTCAGCGGGGATTTCCCTTATTCACTCACATCGACGGAGGTGGAGAAGCCGCCGGAATCCTCAGTGGCTGTCACAATCAGGGAGTAGACATGCGGCTGACGCAGATCCTCAAAGTCCAACTCCTTGGCCAACTTGACGATGCCCGATGTGGGTCCAATGTTAAAGGTGCCGGCTCCCTGGCCCTGGGCCTTCAGTGTATAGCGAATCTCGCGGTCTGCGAACGACTTTGCCTTAATCGAAATGATGCTGGAAGGGCAGGAAAGGAAAAAAAGCGGAAAAGTTAGCAGCGGGAAATGTAAAATTTGCTTGCATATTTTATGTCCATCCAAGGGCCACTTCAAGCCCTGCATATGTGTGTGTGTGCTTGTCACTCGCTCCACTGCCTTTTGACAGTTGTTTTCCCATCAGAATTTCAATGAAGACCAACAAACACACAACCACACACATGGCGCAGGATAAGCACACACACAGCAGCACACACACAGCAGCAGCACACACAGTCTGGTTCACATTGTTATGCATAACTTTTATTGGCAGCCCCACAAAATTTGCATACACTGGGGCACAAATGCTGACTTAGGAATATGGCTACACATCAGGGATTTGCAACTGTTGGCATTTTGTAAAACTTAAATAAAAATAAAGACAAACTATTCCCATATTTAATATTAAGTTTTTATGGATTTGAGATTTTTGGCTAAATTTTTAATTGATCTTTGGCTTAGTCTTCATGTGTCATATATCTTTAAGTTCTTTCTTAATAAAAAATAATTTAAACCAATAATTTAAGGAGATAACTTATACAAATTCAAAGATATTAAGATGTACAAGATGCGTAGCGCTCTCTCGCTTTAGTTTTTCTACAAAATTTCAAGACAGCTAGCCCCAAAAAGCTAGAGTAATATCATATGGCGTTACTTATCTTGTAGCTAAGATTCTTTATTGCTCATTTCTTTACTTTTTTAATTTAAAAAGAATGTACTTCTAATCCTTTAATTTTATTTAATAATTTTTCCCAGTGTATATGCCTTCTCACAGTGTATTATTTTGTTTGCTTTCGTTTTAGCTTGACTTAAACTTACTCTGAGTCCTTTTTCTGGTTCTCCGGTATCTCGGCCTCATAACTGGGCATATAGAACTGTGGCGCCCGCTTGCCGCCCACAATCGAAAGGCGTTCCTCCGGTGTACTCTGGAACCGACGATCGTCGACCTTGCCATTCTGATCCTCGGCCTTTACGTACAGAACATACTCCATGTCCAGCTGGAAGAGATCCGTGCCCCGTGTCCTCACCACACCAGATCGTTCGTCCACCTCAAAGCGTCCGCCAGTTCGATCGCGAACGATAAAGTAATGGATATTATGATCCGTATCCGGATCGCGGGCCTGTAGGGTAAAGACGGGAGTGTTGGGCGGAGCATTCAGCTGCACCACCGCCTGCATGGGTAGCGGCCGATTGATGAAGTACGGCGGCTCATCGTTAACGTCCTTCACCAGGATTATGACCCTCTGGTTGTCCGTGTACTTGATGCCAGCTGGAAATAGGGGGAAAATGCAAAGAAAATCATGAGAAACTGGCTCTTCTGCTTTGCTAGCTTGTTTGTGTTTTTTTTGGCCCCCTTTGCTTGGATTGCCAAAACTTTTGCCTTTTGTTATTACAACTAATGGATAGTGGTTAGGGGGGTGGTTGGTTGTTCGGAATGGGGGCTGTAACACATCCCTTCTCCCTTATCCCCACTGTAATTTAAGGCTCTCGGATTACAGTTAAGACCTTCGAAGTGCAATCAGCCGGAAAAGCAGTCTGAAGGCAAGGGCCAAAATGTTTTTGTTTTAAAAGCTGATAAAATTGTTACAAGTTCTTTATGGTAAATGTTATTATCGAAAAGAATTTCTTAAATGTCTTAAAAACCTCATTAAATATTAGTCTCTAGCATAGTTTAGGCTTAACTTGATTGTG
>JAEIIG010003849.1:0-10337 GCA_018904695.1 Drosophila parvula
AGGAAAGCCAAGGAAAGAGCGGCGGGTCTCCGACTCAATTAGGTGTCAATAAGGTCGAGTCAGCCGGGGGGGAAGGAAGGCAAGAGGCAGCTGACTTTTTAGCTCACAATTACACAATTGCTCACTTGCCACACACACACACAGTATTTCAATGGAGTTTTCCTAGGGAGAGTTTTCCCGGTTGCCGAGCACGAGTAGATTGACAGAAAGGCAGGGCAGCCAACCGCTAACGATGTTCGCCTTTTGTCCCCACCAAGAAGCCCTCGTCCTTCCTTCAGTTTTCTATTCTATTTTCCTCATCGCTTTTCCTTTTTATTGTTTTGTTCTCCCGTTTTCGGCGTAAAGCGATTTTCAGCTGAGCTGGCAAACAATTTCCCTTTTGTTAAAAGCGTGGAAAATAGCATTGAATGCCTTGTGTTGTTCCTGGCATTGATTCCAGTCTTACTTTTCGCTGGCAACTGATAGGAAGAAGATTCTCAAGGAAATTGCACCATAAACTGGATGAAAAGTGGTGGCAACTATCGTGAAAATAATATATTATTAAGTGGCTACATAATAGAGATAATAGGTCAGGGCATAACATGGTGATATATATACCCCACAGCTATATGTATATGCACACACATGACTTAATGAACACACAAGAGGTGCAATGATTTATTTAAAGCCATGCTCTTGGCTCTTACTTTCTGCCAAGAATTTTTGAAGAATGAAATGAGGGGAACTCTAGGCGGTAATTCTCCACTCCCTCACTCAGAGAGTGAAATGGAGGGGTTATGGGATTTAGGCCGAACGTCAGGTTTTTGGGGCGCTGCCCCCACCAAATGTATTCATGAATTTCAGGCGCTGCACAAATTAAATTTATTTTACATGAGACCCATGGGTTCTGGCGACCAGCGACCTTCGCCCAGCCTCCATTCACTATATCCATCCGTGGCAAGCAGCAATGTGCAACCTCTGCGACCTGCTGCATGTGGCGGCAGGCTGTTTAAAAAAAGAAAAATCCGGTGCAGCGGCAACTTTATTTACGCAGGGCAAACAGTCGGAGGAGGCTGCACATTGAATGAAAGGTTGCCATGATTAACTTTTAGATAGGATATGGACACACATGGTCACGAGAGAGGGACCCAGGCTCCAGGGTCAGATCTGGCTACAATACAAAAGAAAAAAAATGAAGCCAAAGCCTTCAGCGTACAGTGGAAAAAGTAAGGCTTCAGTTAATGACTTTCATTTATAATTTGAAACCAAGTATATCACTAATTGCTTACCATGTTCCTAATTTGTACAATTAAGTACTGGAGGGTGCATTTTCCGAATTACCACAAGTTTTCCAAGTGTGTGAACTCATCTTCCTCCCATCTCCGCATCGTTTAAATCATTTTCACCTGCTTTTCTATATGAATTTTAAATATATATATGCTTAAATCTGGCAAGGTGGGTGGTTTGTTGGAGGAAAAGAGATATTTGCCTTTACTAATTTACTTAACCAGGGTCTCATTGTTGCCATCAGGGGAGTTTTCCTACATTTTCCACGGGGGAAACTGACGTCACTCCATGTCTCTATGTTAGATGGAACTAAAAGGATGTTATCACTGTGCAAAAACAAATATTCATTAGCCAAACTTGAAACTAAATAACCATTTAAAGGAATATATAAAATTTGCTATATATTTTAGTGTATTTTTCCATTTTCTAAATGCATTTTTAAATAAAATATCCACACAAATTAAACTAAAATGGAACTTAATAATATTTGTTGTACTTCTGCCATAAAGAGCACATTGTTGCTTAATTTAATTGTAACTTAAAAATCTCTAGATATATTTTAAATAAAGTTGGTAGACAAAAATCATACTTCAGTTGCTTAAACACTTTTTTTTTTTAGTATTTCTTATAAATAAATAAAGACTCAAACTAAACTAAAAGAAAATATAAAAATATTGCTTGTACTTTTGCACATTGTTGCTCAATTTAATTGTATTTTATAAATCTTTAGATACATTTTAAATCAATTTGTTACACAAATACCGTAAGCTTGTAAACTTTCCTTAAAATAATTAACCTTAAACTACTATTACTAGCTTGTTAGCCAACATAAATCGTTACAAATGCCTTTCATTTAGAATATACACGTATGCCTTCCTTTGACAGTTAAATCTCTTTTGGATAACATAGTATATCCTTTAGATCTAGCCTAACAATGTTTGCCAATTTCGTTTGTCTCTTAATTTAGTTAGTGGTCTTGGCCATATCTGAGATTATGGCTTACTTAACATTCCGGCCGCAAAAAGATTCGAGACAGATAAAGGCTGTCGACTGACTGAAGGAGAGGAAAAGCTGAAACTGAAATGAATTGGCAAATTTTTGGCATCTGCAGTGTTGTGTGTGTGTGTGTTTTGGGTCAACGATAGCTACCTGTGGTAATACCTGTGTGTGTTTGTGGAGTGTGTGTGTGTGTGGGTGTGGGTGCGATTGAGTGTTCAAGTGTGTTGTTCGGTGCTATGCCAAAAATGTGCACTTGCGTGGATGGGGGAAGCGACAAAAGGATTGGTAAAGCATTTTAAATTAAATTAAATTCCGACAGCAAAGTGCGAATGGGGAAAAAGAAGGTGAGAAGGGGAGGGGGGTGGAAGGGGGTCAGGATAAGAGTAATTTACATATTTTGCAATTAAATTAAACCAGGCCACACGCATACATATCGGATTGATTGATTCATTTGGCAAATAAACGCAGATTGAAAATGGTTTTAATGACATCCCGTTGCACTTTCACAACCAGGAGGAGAATAATAGATTGCTTGTTTTTTTATATATTTAAGTTGGGTTTTTTGTTTTTAAGAAAGAACTTTAGAAAGTACTGATACAAAATCGAAGTATTAAATATTTTATCCAGGCTTCGGGGGGGGCTTAAGTTATTATAAACTCGTTAATGAACTTAAAAAGATGTTTTATATATATTTAATATAGTTTCTATGTTACACAAAATGTGTCTTTATTATTGTTTTATTTATAATTGCTTTTACTTAATATTGATTTATTTATGATTGTTTTATTTGATTTACTGTTTAAAATATTGATTATAACCTTTAATAATATATCCTGCCATGTTTAAATTCTATTTTCTTGAACCTTACATAATAGTTTATGACGTTAATGAACTTAAAAAGATGAATTTAAATATTTAATGTGGTTTCTTTGTTACACAAAATTTGTATGCCTTTATTATTGTTTCATTTATAATTATTTTTACTCATTATTGTTTTACTGATTATTGTTATATTTATTATTGTTTTTGTTTGATTTACTATTAAAAATATATCTTTTAAAGGCCAGCTCTTTATAAAGCAACCTTTCAAATATTCTTCCAGGCTTAAATTCTATTTTCATGATCCCTAAATAATAGTTTCTCTTCAACTAATGTACTCTATCTCCAATTATTTTGTTTTCCTCAAACACAGCCGATGTCAATGTAAACGAGAGTCCGGTGCACCTAACGCTCTGTGATACCGCCGGCCAGGACACGCTGGATCCTTTGAGGGAGCTCTGCTATCCGGACAGCGATGTCTTCCTGCTCTGCTTTTCGGTGGTGAAACCGGAAACGTTTCGGGCCATCAAAGCGAAGTGGGCCCCCAAGTTTGCCAAGACCAAGGCTGCCCTGATACTGGTCGGCACTCAGGCCGATCTTCGCTCCAATTCGAATGTCCTTAACAAGCTTCAGGTGGGTTTTTGGGCGGGCCATGTGGATCCTGCTTTGATTTGATTTGATTTGATTTATTAATGCGGCTGCGGGGGATTCCATCATTATTTATCTGGGCTGTGTATTCAAATATTTATGAAATTCTTATTTGATTTTATTTTCCCGGAAGCTAAATGCGTGTTTTGTTTTTTGCAGACAAATGGCGAGAAGGCAATTTCATATGCGGACGCCTGGGATTTGGCAACCACAATTGGCGCAAAATACATTGAGACTTCGTCAGCCACACAGGTGAGTCCATCTAACCGAAAAGCAGGTAACATAAGCAGGACAGAGAAGGAGGGTAGTTGGTGGTAGTAGGGAGTATCTCATATTAATTAAAGCCAAAAGGCAGGCAAGTCATTGCTCTGGTGGCTTTGACTTCAGTGCGGCTGTCTCGTGTAAACACTTGACAAGTGAAAGAAGCTGCAAGGCGCAAAAGATACCCTGTAGTTGAAGGGGAAATTCTAATTTATTTTACATTGTATTTAAAGGAAGTTTTATAACTTAAAGATAACAGCTTTAATTTGATTTAAGAGAAGATGTAAAGTAAAGTAAGATTCCTTCGTAGGATACCTTTTCCCAAAATCCATTTCGAGGGTATTTCCAGGGGGAAAAAAAGAGAAACCCCGTCGAATTCCACAGCCCAGAGCTAACCGGGGACTACTCACTCCTGTGGGAGATGTCTGCTCCTGCCTGGCTGCCTGACTGCTTTTGGTGTCATCCTTTTGAGTCGCCTTGTCACATGGCCCGCACACACAGACGCACAATAATCATAATTGTGTGGTTTTTTCCTAGAGTTGGATTTAGACACGAGGGGGAAATGGGGGAAACCCCTTGTTTGCCCCAACACTTCCGAATGAATGCCGTTCGCTCCTTCTGTCAGCCGTGCATTGCACTCTGCGTGGATTTCCCCAAAGGTGGAAAATTCCACCAGCCCGGAAAAGATGGCGACAACGAGAAGATGAAGCGATTGCAACAAATTATAAAGCACTTGCCACCGCCACCAGATGATGATGATGATGATGATGATGATGATGGCGACAATTTGTTGTGCAAGTGCCTCGCTAGTTGCTGGAAAATAAGAAATATATATAGATATATATATTTGTACATATATAACTTGGCGATTATGTTGCAATGCCGGCGGCAAGGCAGAGAAGTTGTCTGAATTTGGTGGAAAAACTTGCGGGAAATAAGCTGTCTCTTTGATCTCCGGAGCAACTCAGAAACAGAGACAACTACAACATTTTAATAATATATGTCAGGGGAAAAAACGAAGGAAAAATTTGCTGCTCCCTCAATTTCTGAGTACTCGTAATAAGCTGGAGAATATATTAAAAAGAGAAAAGAATTGATACGTATAATTAGTGGGAAATTCAAGGAAAATCTATATATTAAATCATCATTAAAGCTAAAGCTATATGTAACAGTTTAAACAGTTTAAATAAATCCTTTAAATACTTTTATTCAAATTAAAAGAAACTATCAATATTCCGAGTAGATGTTCCCATTAATATGTAAATATTTTACTAGCTTAAATATGTTTTCAGTTTGAAGTTTTTTTCTGACACCACTCAAATTTTAATGAATGCACAAACAGTGAGTTAATTATAGGCTAAATATTTAATTTGGCGCACAGAAGTTGGAATTAGTGTGGGCCTTTATTGATTTAATTAGCCAGTGATTAATAATTGCATTCTGTTTTTTTGTTTTTCTTTTTTAATCGCAGGACAAAGTCAAGGATGTGTTCGACACAGCCATCTGGGAGGGCCTTGTGCCCACCACGCTGCCGCCCACGCCCTCATTCTGGCGGAAGCTCTTCTGCCTGGCCTGAAATAAAAAACCCCACCCCCCAGGAGCAGTTCTTTATGATATATATTATTATTAGATATATACATATAATATACTGCGGTTTTTTTTTGTTCTGCGGTTAACTATTTAATTGCAATTATTTATATTGAACATTTTTTATAAAAGAGACTTTCGTTTAGCCGTGTATGCACACACAGACTGATCTATACATAAACTAAAATAAATGTTAAAAAAGAAAGTTTATAATATATATGTACTACTTGAATTGGTTTAGTTAATGCATTATGTTAGCATTATAGATATTTTTTACTCTCACTCTCCCTCTCACTCCTTTTTTTTTGCATCTATTTAATCCCTATAACACAAACACACTGAACTATGTTACATCATTCCATCCATTTTAAGCATTACGTTTTAAGCAAATATATATTTTAAATATTGTATATCGAGAGCAACATTAAATATATGAAAAGCGAAACAAACAAGTCACAGGGTTTTTTAAATTGAATTTTCTCTCGTGCCTGGGTTTCCAAATAATTTGTTGACTAAGTGCCGGCATAAAAATAATAATACAAAATACCGAGGGTTGTACGAGGCCTTCTTCGAATGCGTTGCCTGGAGAGCAGAGTCAACAATAACAACATTAGACTCGCCCCTCGACTCCGCAAAGTAAACATAAATACAAAAAACACACGGATATGCAAGGAGCTGGGAAAAGTTGAAGAAAATCTGAAGCTGAGGGGAAAATCTTGTCAAGTTTTAGCTGCGCCCCAAGGCTGGATGCTCAGGTTTTTTTTTATAATAAAATAACTAAAAGGTATGGTAAACATGTTAAATTATTTAAGCCGGGCTTTTATAAATCAAAATTAAACAAACAATGAAAGTAGTTTTGTTAAATTAAATTATAAATATGTACTAATTTTGCATTGATTTCTTAGGAAAATACCTAATTTATTGGGTATTATAAGCCTTGTAAGCCTAAGACAGGCTTTAATTAAATGTTACTTTTTCGAACTAATATCTCCAAAGATTATTTAATATTAAAAGAGCATTTTTCAGTCGATTTACTCCTCAAGTTAGAAGCCATCAAGTGTTCCTCTTAGGCTGATGCTGATGCCTTGATTGTGGCACGGGGCATCAGGGCCAGACATTGTAGACAGGACCCAAAAAAAAAAACAAAAAGCAGGGGGCCAAAAATAGCAATATTTATGCCACACCAAAAAAAAAAAAAGAAAGGAGCTTGTGGCAACAATAATAACAAAACGGAACCTTGCTGATGGGCAGCAAGAGAGCTGTGTAAACATTTTCACATTGTCTGGTCAAATCTGGCGGGCAAAGAGTTAATGCGTCTGTCGACAGCAGCAGAAGGAGCAGCAGCAGCAACATCAGAGGCAGTAGCAGTGGCAGCATCAGGAGCAGCCTCATACTTGCAACAACCATGGCCCCAAGCAGTATGCAACAGTTCCGGTGTAGGCCAGAAAATGCGGAGACGCTGCTGCTGCTGCTGCTGGCTTTATTAGGCCAAGCAGCAGCTCCCAAAAAAAAAACAAGAAGAAAAATCATAATAAATCAATAGATGGATGGATGGGGGGCAGAGCATGTAACTTGGCCATGTCATGTTCGAAATTTATGGCTACTTACGAGTCTCTGTGTGTGGCAATAAATAAACAATTTATTAGACAAATATTTTAGGGCAAGAAATTACGTATACGCAGGGCAGGTCAGGACAGGACAAGACAGAACCTATGTAGATTGTTGCCTGTGGCATATGGCCCTGCTAATGATGCATATCTACAGTTTCCTAGTCAGCCGCCTCGAGTCTATTTGCCTGTCCAGATGTCACTCCATTTTGAGGGCCTGCCTCGTGAAATATTGAGCAGATCAGATGTCAATCGATTTATGCCACAAGGTGGCACATCCAAGCCTGGGTTTTCCCCCACAACTGAACTGTGATTAGCTCGACGGCAAGTGGAATTCAATTCGGGCATTGTGCTGAAAAATGTGATTGTAAAACTGCTGAAACTGTTGAATGGTGGCCCTATATTTTTTGCCCCGATTTTTATTATTATTTGGTTTTTCGTTTTTTTCGGGGCTGCTTTGTTTGGTACGTGCCAATAGAGAGAGGCGACTGGCGGCAAGGCACGCGGCTATTTATGTGGGTCATTCACGCGCACGGGATGTGGCTGTGGCTGTGGCAGTGGCTGAGGATGTGGATCGCATCCGCTGCCGTAGTCCTTGGTCCGTCCGTTTCGGCGGTCTCTGTGTGTGTGTAATTTACTTAGAAATAGATACAGATACGGATACGGATACATGTGGCACAGATACGCGGCTGCCAGACACGCCACTTGAACCCCTGATTGCGAGCGGCGACGGTCGCTGGGTCTGTCGGTCGTCAGGTCTCGGGGTCTGCCCAGATACCCTGTAAGGAGCGTGGCTTTAGGGTGTATTTCTAGTTGAAGTTAACTGTTTTTTAGTACTGAAAATGAAATGGGAAAAGCGTTGATAGATCAATGTTTAAAAAATATAATATTATAGATAATATATATATAATAAAAAATTTATAAAATTCCAAAGAAGGTGTCTAAAAATATACAAATAAATTTTGAATTTACCAAATTTGGGGTTAATTTATTTTTTTAAAGGTATAGAATTTTGTAGCAAAAGTTTTGACATTTTCTGCTAATAAAATAATAAAATAAGAGCAAAACTATGATTTCAAAACGTTTATAAATTGCATATACAAAAAGTCATGTCTTAAATGGCTTTCCAGGACACAAAACATTATATTTAAAAAATAAGCATGTATAAGTTTATCTAGGGCTCTAAAAAAATAACTTTAAAAATCATCTAAAAGTATGCAATGTATTTTCTTAGGTACCAAATTCAGTGCAAAAGTGATTGTTTTTTACGATATAACATTTTATAGCATAATTTTGGGCATATCCTTTAAGGGATTCCAAGAACCCTAGTTTTTAATTTCGTTGTAAGCCCTTAAAATTGTATAAATCTACTGCTTAACTTAAATGATATACCATATCTTCCACAAGGTCTTGCATTTATTAGAATATATTCAGAAGGTAAGCCCAAATCGAATATGTTGGGTATTTTTCAAGTCCTTCTCGCCATGTAGGACTCTCTCTTTGGTTATTTTGTTGCCGCCATTGTTCCTCTCGGCAAAGTTGAAAGCTCTTGCGAGGAGGCTAAAACTTATAATCATGGCATCATCAACAAAATTATCGTTTTGCCACAGACAGCACACATGTGGAAAGGGCGGTGAAACGTTGGTCCTGCACAGATACACTCACCATTTAAGAGCATAAAAGCGAAACGTGCTCGAAATGTGAATTACTCGCGCCCCAAAACCCCTTACACACACGCACACACACTAACGCACACTTGGTGTGCTCTTCAAGTGCCCGAGTGGCCGAGTGTGCTGGTTGATTTTGCTCTTTGGCTCCATTTTGGCTCATAACTTTAACTATTTTACACGAACCCAAGGCACATTTACTCCGACATTTTCCCTTTTTCTTTTGTTTTTCTCCCCTCATTGTTTTTCTTGCCTTTATTTAGTTCGCTTTCCTTTTAGGAGGGGGGGAAACGTTTGTGGATCTGGCACCTACCTTCAATATCTTACTCGTTTTTCCCCCATCTACCCCCTTTTTGTTTTTTCTTTGGCAAATTAACAAGCCAGAAGAGGTGTGGGAAAAAGGCGTCAGCAGCCAGTGCCAGCTTCCTTTTTAAACATTGATTTCCTGGCGCCTAGGTACATCCAGCAGGTGTACAGAGTGCGAAATCTATTGATTGCCTAAGAAATCGATATATCGATAACAGAAAATTAGATGCAAGATGCTCTGCTCAAGTCCCAATAGATATTCGACAATTTAAAATCATTAGGGTACCATTTATATTTATTAACATCATTTCTTTCCGTGTATATTAAATACATATATATATATTTGTAATTGAAGCATCGAAGAAATCGCAATTCGCACGGACGCATTCGCAAAGCCAAACAACAAATATAGAGATATATAATATAAAAAGGAGGAAAAGGGAATCGGAATCGGAATCGAAATCGGAATGGGAATGTGAATGAAAATGGCGGTGATGGTAAAGAGAAAGCTGACGACTACTGCTCCCTTTCAGCGGCTGCGAGCAGTGAAAACCTTTTCGGCGCTAATTGCAATTACACGAAATATTATTTGCACACATTTCCACCCAAAAAGCCGCAATCAGTTATAAAGCCAGTCGGCGGCAAAGGGGAGGCGAACGGAAGCGGAGCTAACGATTTCCATCAGTTCAACGAATGCCAACGAATATACCCCCAAGACCAACAACACCCAAAATGAAAGGCAATCGGCAGAGGTTTATTGAGAAACTTACCTAATGATCGCATACAGTGCGGTAATAAGGTACTCCCTTTACATAGAAGTAGACTCTTTTAATTGGAAAAGACTTAAGCATGGCAATGATTGATTTCGTTAAATAATTACTAGAGAAGTACCATAACTAGGGAACTTTTTAAATTATTTAGAAACCTTTAAAATCATTGAATTTATTACTACATTTTAAAGCACTATATGTAAATTTTAATATGCGAAAATATATAAATATTTAGCTAGTTCTCTTTATCTTATAAGAGGGTAGCCTTGAAAGTAGCTTGATAGATTTCTTTTAAATAACTAAGAAAGCTTTAAAGTTTAATATTTTCATATCTAAAGTCCCTAAATAAATTACAGTACTTAAGATATTCATATTTAAGCTGGTTTATTAAGTTAAATACCATAACT
>JAEIIG010003851.1:0-16042 GCA_018904695.1 Drosophila parvula
TAAGAGTGTTGACTCGGTCGCCTTTTATTAAGAATGAAATATTTTTAAGTGGTTCGAATTCTGCGATAGTTCTTTCCAAATAAGTGACGTTATTGCTGGAATTTATTGTAGACTCCTCATAATTAAATAAGGAACCGCAGGGTGATGTTTGTATGGTGAAAATATTATAAAATATAACAAATTAAGGGTTTAAGCTCAGCTAACATTAGCAGTTCCTCCGAATAAAATAAATAGCCCCTAGGCTAATATCACGTATACGAAATACATATAATTTGAAGCGTTTACAAAACATTTAGTGTAGTTTATTTTATAAGTGTGCCTTCGTAGATGTGCGGCGGTATGTATTTGAGAACTTTTGCATTATGGTTGGTGGAGACATAAATCAAAATACCATTACGCCCGAAAGGTCCGCCCATATCAGGAGACAACCCATGCTGTGATTTATTAGAAAAACTGCAAGGGAAAACCCCGAAAGAGGGGGCCAAAGGAACACAGAAGCAGCTAGAGCAGCCAGAGCCATAGCAGCAGTAACGCGTTTCTTTTGATAAAAATTTTGAACTAAATCAAAACTTCATTTCACATCGGTGCCATTTCTTGCGCCGGGGCCTCAGTCGAGTTCAGTTCAGTTTTCAGTCGAGTTGAGCGAAAACTCCTCCCCGATGCAACAAAAAGCGAGACGAGGAAAAGTGCACAACATCGAAACAAGAAATGGCGGCGAAACTAGAAAGTGTAGCCAAGCTACGGAGAGGAGAAAAGTACACTGAAGAAAGCTACAGGATTCTTTAGCTTGAACTTGGTTTTCCACTTTAGCTAACTACAAAATATACATTGTAATTTGCATTGGTTTCTAATCCTTTTTTTGAAACTAAAAATTTAAAATTAAATACTTTGTACTATTAAAATAGGATTTTAAAGGTTGTATTGAACAACTATTTAGCTCTCATAGCTCTTAATCTTAATCTTAATCTTAATTTAGATCTGTTACTATAATCGTTTGTAAGTATAAATACGCAATGGAATGATGTAAAACAGCGTAGAGCCCGAGCACGACTTGCGAGTCAGTAAGTTTCTCTGCATGGCCTCTGCTCACACTTATAGTACGAGGCACGGGCGCATGTCAATATATTTGTGTGGCCACAGCTGATCTAAAGACATAAACATATCATGGTTATATATCGACAAGAGGTGTATCCCCACCAGGTAAAAAAATCAATACACCGGGTTCCAAAACTTAAATAGTCATGAAAGTTCAAGACATTTTTCAAGCCAATGAAATACGTTTTCTTCAAAATTATTCAGCTGTCTAACCCCTAATAAGCCTACAGAAATATAACAATATAGTAAAACTAGACTATAAATATCATATTCAATCTGGATTTATTAACAAGACACCTTAAAATTCTCTTGTTGGCTTTCAATTCCAAAGAATTCGATAAAGAAAACCAGTAGTAGCCTGTAAAAAATAGGAAAAGGATCAAAAGATCAAGTATAAAACAATCTGTTTTAATTTACAAGAGAAAGCAGGCGTTACACGAGTACAGGAATCACGATTATGTGAATTAATATGTCAGAAGGATACGGTATTCAGTATTCATTAGGACCACACAAAGCCGATCAATTGTTTTGCTTACTCGTGTCTGTTTTTATAAAGTTCTCTATCTTAAATATGTATACATTTCTCGTAGTGTAATGAAAACCGGGGCATGGGGTGGACGCGGGCAAGTGCTCAAAGAATGCCTTTTACTCAGCGGTGTCGCATTCAGAAAACGACGATGCTGCTTCGTTGTCCTGCGACTTGACTCGACAAAATTCACTGCTGGCTGTCAGTTCAATAAATCATTTGCGTTTTGACACGTCGATCCTGTGCCCGCACCCGCATTCGCTACCAATTCCACAAGCTGGCTGCTGCACCAATGGAAATCCATAAAAACAAAAACAAAGCAAAAAGCTGGCAACGGGAAAAGGGAAATAGAAAAAATCCGAGAAACAGCCCCAAAAGCCCGGCTCGCAGGCTCCATGTGGGATGCACATAAATTCCAAGCTGTAGGGACTCCTTCCCAGATTCAGCGGAAGAGGAGTCGACGCGGCGGAAGAGAACGACAGTCGGGCAGCAAGTCGAGCACGGAAGCGTTGTCACTGCCAGAGTATATAGATCAGAGCCTGCTCCTGGGTTGGCTGCCCCAAGATGATGGCAATGATGACGGGGATGATGACGCCGTCCTCGCAGGGAGCCCCAAGATGCACTCACACCCACTCGGAAGCAAGGATGCAGACCCAGCACGGGTGGTTGGCTATATATTACACCTGTAATGTTCTGACATTCCTCTTGAAGCGGTCTTGCGACGCCCATAAACAACGGATCCTGCCCCTCTTAGGGGGCCACTTGACGGTGGCTAAGATGTTCACTAATATATATAGACAAAGGAAATCATGTATACGTTTATCTTTTCACTAAAATAAGAAAAGATTATGTTTAAAAGTAGCACTGATTTTATGCCTTTGTAAATGATACATATTTCTATAAATTATAATCATAGAATAACAAAAGAAAAATACAATCAACAATATATTATTGAATTCAACTTTATATGTACATTTTTGAATATATTCGTCTGATCTTGAAGATTGTAATGGACTGATCAAATTGTGATAATGTTCCCTTACATATATTCGGTCGCTTCCTATCCTACCTGGCAAAGTGCCTGATTTACATACATATTTCCGGGAAGATAGCCACCAGATAGACTTATCCCCCTAAAATGTATCTGACGTGAATAAATAGCATAGTGCAGTTAACAGTGCTGTTAATTATCGATTATTGCTGTATAACACATAATTGTGCTGTAAGGTGCAATCACAGAGTTGCTTTGATTATTAAAACCACTCAAAACAGCTGTAAGTCTCTTCTTCTTCTTATTCACTTGGCTATCCAAATAAAGCTGTTCTTTTTACGAGTCAGAAAAGGTTTTCCTGGGAGTCAGGGTCCCTGTCAATGCTAGCATCTCTCATTTATACGATAGCAAGCCCAATTGTCTTAGCCAGGTCTTTATATGATAGCGACTGTAAGCATAGAAACCAGCCTTAGACATTTATCAAAAATAGCGATCGGTAAGATATAGTAAGATATTTGCCGTGTTATCTTACCGTAACCGAGCCAAGTGCTTTTGAACCAATTTGAATATTCTTTTGATCCATGAAATAGTTTGGCAAGTGACTGTCTTTAATAGCTTAAAATATAAATTATGTTATGTAAATAATAGGGTATTAATTGTCAAGCTTATGATACACTAACATAAGAGTGTCAGAGTTCTGTCTATGCAGTCAGATATATAAAATAATTCTCTGCTCACTACGCTGACAGCAACTTTTAATTTCAACCCTCCAACTCACATTAATCCGGAGTAACCTCAATATGGCCAAGCATTTTGTTAAAGTAAAGCGCAAAAGTTGTTGGTTGTAAATCAAACCCTTTCGGACATTTATGATCGTAAAGTTGAAAGAGCCGAAAATAAAAATGTATACTGAAGCAGTTAATGCCTCGCAGCAATAAATTCAATCTGCCCGAAAGAACTTGATTCAAGGGAGTCCCTTGTCACATCCTTAATATTAACGGAACGCAAAAATGTTCGTCGCAGACTCAACATTTATTCATACAGAGCTTCTTCCATTTAAGTTTATCATCTTAAAAAATTATTCCATTGCAATGTTAAGAAATATTGAGGCAGTCTTAATAAATCATTCGATAATTGATAGACAATAAAAGTCAGCTAAGAGAATTAGTATTAGGAAGCTAGCTCTTGGCATGAATTCATTTTCAGGATGTTTTTTATTATCCTTCGATAGGGCAGACAACATAAAACGATCTGACAACATAGTTCTGAAAATTTAAAAGTAGTTCGAGGGATTACCGAATTTTGCCGTCCTTGTAATTACAACAAAGGAGCAATCAACTTGAATTAATTATTTATTGCCCGGCGTAAGCGAAAATAAACCAAGAATGAGACTAGCAGGGAGACAAACAAACAGAATGAAATGCGCCAAGCGACAATTTCTAATTACAAATTCGCCACAACATTTAACCCGTTTTTGCCAGACACACACTTACTACCTAAAACCAAGCATCGAGGATAATTTCCATACTAACACACACCTTTCCGACAAGAACAAACAGAGAGGGAAAGGTGAGAGAAAAATTGGCTGACAAAATAAGAAGTGGAGAGGTGATCGACTGGGATATTACCAGTACATTTTAAATTTAAAATACAAATAAGTAAAGAGGTATTTTTTTTTAATAAAATAAAGGGAAATCAGAACTTTGTTTCCTCGGCACACGAAGACTAACACTGCTAACTAAAGTAAACCATAAAAGGATTCCTTAAAAATTCAAATATAAATAAATTATTTTCGATCTAAAATTCTTTTCATTAAGTGTAGTTTCTATAAGCATTTAAATTGTCCCAAGCTGATTAAGCTGAATATGTTTTTTAAAAGACACTTTCGTATTCGGGAATATACAAGTATATTTTATATTTTTAAATCCATAATCCTGTATACCATTTACACCCTACAATTACCCAGGAATACTAAAAAAAAAGCTCAGCTTGCAACATTTTATGCTGATCCCTGTCAGGCAACAAAACACACATAATCTGCAAAAAGGAAAACAACCGAGAGAGGGGCTGAACGAGAAAAAAGAAAAGCGCCAGAGAACTAGGGAAGGATGAACAAACAAAATATTTATGTCTCCAATCCACCTACCTTGCTACACGCTGCCGGGCGATAAACATGGAGCTACCCCAAAAGACCCGGGGTGGAAGGAGCGGCAACGGGGCTCTCAGGGATCCCGGACTGGAGGGTTTTTCGCCTCGCAGTATGCAAAAAGCAGCCAACAAACATCAACCAATAATGCAGACGCGATTATGTCCAACCAGGAGCAAAAATAGTTACGGTTAGCAGAAGGACAACTCCGGCTCCGAATGTGAAGTTGACGCCAGAAAAGAAGGACATTCGCACTCACAGTGCCCCGCAGATAGCCCAGCCGTTGAGGGAGCTCCACTCCGCTCCCAGAGAAAAAAGACAAAAAATTAAAAACAAACAAAACCCGATGAAACCGACAAATGGTAGGTTGGGAAAAAAGGAGAAGGACCCCAAAAGCTTCCACAAAAAAAGGAAAGTGTTGCACGATGGGCGTTGCTTCAAGTCTGCTGCACACTTGTGCACAAACACACTCTCAGAGGGGCACATTCACCAACACTGTCGTCTGATTTATGTCACTGACGAACACTGCGCAAAAGGCGCACTGCGAGAAAAGAAGCTTCGGGTCAATAGAACTAGTTAAAACTCAACTTTACACTCAAAAATGATCGAGTTTAAGAGAGATAATGTAAACGCTTAGATTCCAAACGTCCCTGCACTATATTTAAATTAAAAATATCAACGTGACTCAGTGACTTCGCTTGCTAATACAAATTTGTTATTATTTTTCACCTTTTTATGATTTTCTTTACCAATCATAATCAATCATTACATATTTAGTTATAATTTTGTATAAACCAAACCAAGTCGATTATATAAGTAACTAAACTTTAAAACATTTATATCAATATATTGAAATTAAACTTGTAATCGGGGGTTTTGGAATCTTATTTCCTTGCAATCTCTCAATCGCATCCCAGAGCTAGAAGTTCACAGGTTATTTTATTAATTATGTAGAACAAATGCACTATGGTGCAGAGTTATTTTTTTATTCTCATTCTTTTTCATGAAATCTAAGAATTTAAATAAACTTTGTACAATTTCATATTATGTTATGAATAGAGGAGGGTCTTCCTGCCTGCTTCAATTCGAGTCACAACTCGTTTTTCGATGGAAATCTTCGAAATCTTTCACCATTTTTCCAGCAATTTGATAAAATATGCAATCCATTAAACATACTTAAAATATTAAATAATATCTAAAAATTAAAATAATTGAACATAATACATGTTGGGTTATATACATAAGCGTTTTTAATACATTTACCATACATAATTAGATGCGCAAGTTTCTAGTTTGCGATCCTGGCATTCGGATATTTTGGAATGAGGTTAGCGTTGCCACAAAAAAGTCAATTACTTGCGTTTTATGTTATAAAATAATATATAGTATTAATTAATTATTAACTATTAATATTTTTGTTCATTTATTAAAAATAAACATTTTTGTATACGTAAGAAAGAAAATGCTCGTTGCCTGGCTGCCAACTGGAGCTACAGAACGAAGTAAGGACAACAAATGCAGCAAGCAGAGCAAGGACGAGGAGAAGGACCGACTGTGATGGCACTGACGAGCGAGAAGAGCAGATGGAGGAGCAGCCACCTAAGCGCAGCTATGTATCTCCTCGGAGGAGGATCTCACCTCCTTGCGCAGATGGAGGCAGAACCATTCGCTTGCCACTGAGTGTCCTGCCCGGGTGTCCTGTCTGTATGTCGCTAAGTGTGTGTGCAGTTTGGATTTCTTTTGTTTCCTCGGCTGCCATTTCGCTCACTCGCTCGACAGCCAGTCAGCGGCGTCAGCGCCAAGGCTTCTCGGCTCTGTTTTTGTTTTGCCTGCGTCGAAGGACATTTTGCAGACACTGTGTGCGAAAGGTCCTTCTAACAAAATTTAATACTTATTGCGCCTCGCTTGGCGTTCGCTTTGTTGCCTGCCTGCATAAAGAAACGCAAACAGAATTTATGTTGTGACATTTTAAATTGCGCAATTTTTATGAAATCCTTTGGCTGCGCCTTCCCAGCACATCCTTGCTGAATTTACAGCAACCACTCGCGACTGCAACAGAAATTCTCGGCCAGTTCGAGGCGAATTTTTTTGTGCAGCACTCAAATATTATACGAAAAAAAAGGACGACTCGAAATGGAGTCCATGTCCAAGTGCGAGGTCCTGCGCGAAGCCGCTGTCAGCCTGGCCTTTTATTTATGTTTATGTTTAGACTCGACCAACGTCCTAGAAAACCGAAAACGTCCGAGCCATCGCCCAGCGAGACGACCAGAGAAGTCCGAAAGCTCCACCATGATTTACGATGATGATGTGTCCTGGAACGCGCGCGCATCTCCACCGAAGGAGTTTACACTACATAACACAACGCACAGCAAACCAGAAAAGCTGCAAGATGTCCTGCCCCCGGGAGCATCCCTCATTGCTTCCCGTGCTGCGGCAACTATACATATTTTGGCCCAAAGAATTCCGGCAGCTGGACCTCAGGAATGCTTTCGTTTGTTTGGATTTCGAATACGGCTCAGCGAAGCTCGCCAAGATAGAGGAGTATTTGTTCGGTATATCTGAATGTATAGTATACGTATATTGAAAAATGCTCGTTGGTATCAAATACGACACTTTTAAGTAGCTGAAACTATTTCCGAATCAATATTATAATGGTAAGAAAGTTACAGTTGCGGGTGATCGACCGTGAGATAATTAAACATAACGCAGAAGTTGGAAAAAACACATAACAACGTTTTTTTGTCATCAAATTTAGCAGATCGAGCGCTAAAAGTTTCTATTATTTTATGTAAAAGGACAGAGGGTTATGGCCAAATCGACCTGTCTGCTGATACTGATTAACGGGTCAGAAATAACTCATTCTAGCTGTTAAATATATTTTTGAATAGCACATAACCTATGTACCATAGATAATATATTAAGTAAGATGTACCATATGCCTGCAAGTATGTGAGAAAATGTGATAACTCTCCAGTCAGGGCTTTGGTCACCACTGTTTTATACAAATCAAAAAGAAGAATAGTTCATATCAGCTGTTCTGTATGGAGTGCATTGTGTGGGTGTGCTGCGCTTTACAGCCCGATTCGGTGCTTAACAGTGCTCTGGTATTCGTTTGCCTTCGGTTAATTAACAGAAAGGTCAGAAATGGAATTGCTTTACGATAACCGACATTTTCGGTCAGATGAATTTGACACTGATGGAAGAAACATGCCCTATCTGAGAAAAATTGAACAGCTGAACAAAAATGAGCGAGAGCTACATTTAACCACTGAACAAAAGTGAACAAGTGTGCCAAAAACAAGTTAGAAAATGAGCAAATATAAAAATGACACAATTTAAATTTAAATAAGTATAGTCCTATGGTTTACACTTTAGTATGAAATGTGAAAACTTGAAATTATAGCCAGCCGAAAGCCTTATCAGCTATGGCTGCCACACTTTCTGTATCTTAGTTTTTAAACTTAAGTCTACAGTTTACAAATAAATAAATTAAAAATAATAATGCTCACTCGCTTTCATTAGCTCAGGATAATGGCTGTAAAAACGCCGTCTTGGATTTTTTCGTTCCTAAATGGCTTCATTTAATAGGACGTTCGGTGATATTATTAAAACTATTTTTGAAAACTCATTGTTCCGTTTAGCAACCTATTATTTCTTATGGTGAAGGGGATCTAACGGAACTCGAGGTCTAGTAGGTTCCATTTTCTTTACGTAAATTCATCCTCGACTAAATATATGTGAAGAATACACACAGATCATTTATATAGTAAGGTTAGCGTTCAGGCTGAGAACAAAATTAGGCCTCATTAAGTAGTCCCAAGTTGAAAATGCAATGGCCTTCCGGTAATACCGAACACCCTATAAAATTAAGTTAAGTTTGACGTATTCAATTGCCTAAATCGTAGAACAATGGTGGCTTACTTTGGTTTACCAAGACCGAGCTTAAATATAAGTGGCCTTTTTATATTTCATTTTTAAATCAACCCGAAAAGGCTTCGAGTTAGCATGAAACTCTTTGACATTTTTTGGCAAGGGCTGTGCTGTTCCTGTTGCCGGTACTATTGTTTTTACACTTGCCGTTACTGTTAATAAAAATTTACGATTATTGTTTTCACATTTTTCATGTTTGGCAATATTAAAAAACATTATCTTTCACACGAATTGGCGTCAATGGTGGATGGACACGCACATATCGCGATTCCCGTCCGCCCGACGAAGGATGTGTCTCCGAAATTTTATTGAAATTCGCTGATGGAATCCAGCCCGAAAAAAGAGCACGGAAAATACGAGGAAAACATTCGAATTGCAGTGGAAAATTGCATTCAATCGGTCGCCAGCAGCATTCGCCACTCATAACTCAACGCGGCGCCGCGCCAGGACATAGCCAAGCCAGAGACAGAGACACGGACGTGGACGTGGACGTGGACACAAATCCATTGGACGATGGGCATCGGCGCTGGCATTCCCATTGTTGTTGGCGCTGGAAGATTCGGGACAATTGTCAGGCAATAAATCGATGTGTGTAGGGCTGTAAATTTTTGGCGGATGGCCGATGAAAAAGTGCATATTATGCAATTCGACAATACGCCAAACATGTCGACCTACGCACAGTCGCCACCGCCCTTAAAATCCGACGCGCATCCACCGCCACCACCTCCTCACCCTAGCAGGCCGTGCAGCGGAAACGGAAGCGCGCACACAAGTTCTTCTCTTCTCTCTTCTTCATCTTCGGCCTGCAACGGCGCTTTGCATATCAATGAAAATGCATAAATTTTTACTCGCCCTCAATTTCAGTGGGGTTTTTTTTCCATGCTGGGTGGTGCCTGTTTGGTTGCACTCGTTGCATTCTTGTCCATTGCCCAATCCTGTCGTCCATCAAGGGGCATAAATCAGTTTGCAGGCAGCAGCCGAAAGCATCGAAAAAAAATATTTTCCAGCACGCGTAGCCCCGGAAGCTTATGGGGCAAAAAATACAAAAATGAAGCCTCATCCCTGGCAGATCTGTTTTTCGGGCAGCCCCCATTGACGAAACGTAATCCGTGTCGAAAAACTGCACCCAGGCAAAAACACTGAAAATCCATAAAAATGCATCATAATTTCCCGGAGAGTCGTACAACTGGAACTGGATCGGCAGCATCATCATTGTGTGTGGCAACCGAGCCGCAGAAAAGCGACAAATAGAAAGAAAGTCGCCAAATGATTGTTGAAAGAGCAACAGTAGGGATACTCATTCCTAATTATAAGTATTCGCATTTAATTTGTAATTGTAAATAATTTAATTTGAAATTGTTAAGCATGTTCTCTGCTGCTATTAGTAGGCTAAAAAATATTTGGCTAGATGCAATTTTGCGAATTGAGTGACCCTAATGGGCATCAATTAGACGCAACTCGCCCCAGCAGCTTTATAAGCCTTGTCGTTGGCCTCTCTGAATGGCATCACTGCGGACCGAGTGTCCAGTCGTGGAACGGGAGCTGGGATTACGGTGGTGCAACCTGCCAAGGGCCACTCACCCGGAACGTCCATGGCTATGCGTTAATAGATTTGAGAATTTCTGCCCCTTTGCTGCTCTTCCGCTCGGCAAAGCCGATAGCATAATCACAAGACCGATTCAGTTCGATGCTGGTTCCTTGTTGGCCTTTTACCTGGCCAAAAAGTGGTCGTAAATTTTACTTCATTCATGCGGACACTCCACACCTAACTCATAAAAAAAAAAGAAAACATGAAGGCCTGGACACATTTTGAAGTGTACTCGAAGCGATATGTTGGCGACCTGTCCAAACGTCATCCTTGCATTTATTTATTGAATTATTACTGTTGAGCAGCGAAAAAAAGGTAAACAGTTTTATAAGAAAATAATGTTTGCTAAATGAGGGAGAATTTGTATGGATTGCGGGGCGCTTCAGCACTTCGGAATTTATATTTAACAGCCTTGCTTGTTTTCGTATTACTTGCTCTGGTACTTCAGCATGAGAATTGGTCTGTAGCTTCATGAAATTTAAAATCCGTACCATTTTCATGTCAATAGGAATTGAATTTCTATGAATTTGGTCAGCGGACTCGCCGACGACAACTTCTCCTATGTAATGAGCGATGAATTAATGCTCCAATGGATTTCTGATTTCAGTCTGATGGCTAATATCCATCTAACAGGATAAAGTAGAGAAAATTACTAACTTCTTTGGAAAGGAAAATAGTCTGTTTATATTTTTCGTTAACAACTTCTATTTATTTCAATGAATATTCATAGTTTTTATACACTTGCGGATAATTTATAATTTGTTCATGATATTGGCAACGAAGGCATAAACAACCTCATAAAGAATATATGTATATTCTTGATTAGCAACATTAGCCGATTCAATCTAGCCATGCTTGTCTACCTGTCTGTCTGTTTTTCATATTCTAGGTAAACTAATCTGGCAGTTTTTGAGCTATCTTATTTCTTTTGCAAAGAGGGCGGATATCAGGTATATCATATATGTACATAGCTGACATAGGAACGATTGATCCATATTTTATATATTTTGCTATATTTCTTCTTTAAAATATCTAAATAAAACTTCATATATGCTTTTTTTGCAGCAGAATTAAAATGTATCATGCTAATAAGACTACTGTATTTTATAGTTGCAATAGGAACTATCGGACTAAATTGGCATATACCTTCGGCTCATCCAGATGTTATCTTTCCCTACTTGTTTTTCATTTAGAACGACATATTTATAAGTTAATTTTTAAAAAGATAATTCCAAGTAATTTAATTCTTTTTTCAACACCGAAGCTATATTAAGAATTTATTTTTTCAACTGGGGTCAATAGAAAACCTATGTATTTCCACAATTAGTACAAGAAATATTCATATTCATCAGGGAGAAAATTCATAGTTATGTTCTTAATGAGGTTGGGCACGCATTCTTCACGATGTTAATTAGGCTATTCACCAGCTCTGATAACGAGTTCCTTCCCCTATTATGACGATCTATCCCCCGGCAGATCTCAATTTGTTTCTTATATGTTTATCTTTATATTCTGACAAAACCAACACGGCGTGCTAGATGAAAGAACACCACCTGGCTTCTTCAGATTTCACACAATTGGCAAATATTAGCTGCGTGCAATGTCGGTACTGTCTGTTTAATTCTTTCTAATTTCTAATGTTGACACGGAGGGTGCCGCCTGTGGCCGCACACAAGACATCTGTCCTAGGAAGCTGTTTCTAAGTTGCCGACATCCAGCGCTATCTCCTGTTGACACACCGCCACGCATGGAAGATGCGCTCCACTTAACCGAAACTATTTTTCACTGTTGATTTTAGGGGCTGTTAACGCTTCAAAAGTCTGGGGGAACTCCACATTTTAATTAACCAAGGAAGTGGGAGCAAACAGCCTTTCTTTGGAGACGCCGCCAGGTAACGATACTGGATGGGTTGTTAGAATGGTTGTATCTCGATAATTTGTCACGTAAAACAGTGCTAACTCCTTGACATTTCGTTTGGATTTTGAACAATTAAATAATGTTTACCTGAAGATTTCAGTTTAATTTACTGTTGATCTCTATTCTACATTCCATTAAGTTCTATTTGTGATAACTGTTTATCTAGTTCTTCTTTGATATACCGATGATTCAATCTGTAAATATAACACAAAATAGCGTTACAGTGATAATTAGCTTATTTTATTGGATATATAGTATGTGAAATTTAATTTAACACTGATTAATAAAATACTTAATGGTCAGGGAACTCCTTCCCTTATGTAGGATGCTTGATTTTGTTAGAATTAGCAACGAGTGTCACAAAGGCAGTAACCTTTCCCCAAGAAACAGAAGAAAATTATTCTCCTTTGAAATATTATTATTATTAAAAAATCAATAGTAATACAATTTTGATATTCATACTGAACTATGTATTTAAAAAAGAAAGCGGTCATCTTAAGCTTTCTTGCGATGCTATGTCGATTGGGCGCCGTGTCCTCATAAAACTTATCTGACTCCTTCTAGAACTCAAGATGTCCAAGGTTGAAGATTCGGAGCCTTGTATTTCAAAGAAAAATAGCAGACTGCAAGCAGACAGATCAAGGAGATGCTTTTGTGCATATTTTCATTAATCTTAAATACAAATACAGAATTTTTTGTAATACAAATAAGAAATTAGAGAAGGGTTACAAGGGCTAGATAAGGCACTTAAGAAATATCGTCATTAATCGAAATTTATCGGTAGTTTTCATCACCTGGGTCACTTTCCTTGGATGACCTCATTTTCCATGTAAAGATAAAGGCCATGCGCGGAGAATGTGTTAATATGTAGCAGCAAAATCGAACTATTTTACTATTTTAATAAGCCCCAAAATAAGAAACAAAAGTAATTGTGAAAGTCGAAACTTAATTTTGTAGTTTAGTAATGGTTTTCGCTGTAATTCGGCAATTATTTATCCATTTATCCACAAAAAATATGAGAACCTGCCTCTGAAAACCTACTTGCTTAAACATTTTAACTGTGCTTTCAAGTTCAGCTCATTATTATTTACAAATAGCTCTAAAAATCAATAATCGTAAGAATTAAAAAAACACGTATTTGTACTTTGAAATGCTTCACGCTGTTTCGCACAGCTCGTCACATTTCGACGGTTAGATAGGATCTAAATCGATCTGAAGCTCAATTCTGTTGCCCGAAACTGTTGAAACCATCAGTGTCAGTTCGGTGCTCGAAGCGGAGACTAGAAATAAATCCAAAAATGGTGCACTCTCGCGTTTTGCGTGCCACAAATGTAGTGCTTTTGCTCACTGGCTATCAAATGTATTGGTTTGAGAAGAAGTCGCAGAGATTCAGATTGTGCCTGCCTGCCGTTGTCTACACGTTTGTGCTGGGATGCCTTTATGCCGCCTGCTTCTCCCAGCACTTCGATCCCACGTCATCGCTACTAAAAGTTCTTGAGGATGTATCGCCATTTCTTTATAGATTGACCAGAATGCAACTTTTGTTGGGCGTAAAAGCAATTGCTTACGCCGTTTACTCCTCAGGAAGAGCTATGGAGAAGGTGAATTCCTTGCTGGAATCACTCTCACTTCGGGATCAACGTCTGAGCAAAGATGAAGGCATAGCGTATGCCCTCTTGGGATCAACTTTTGGAATTCTGTTTTGTTTTGTGCTCTACATATCCTACGAAATGAAATTCGAGCTGCCGCCACGTCAAGATATCATGATTGGAACCGCTCTATTTCTGCCTCATCTGATTTTAGCGGGATCAGCGCGGTTTTACAACATTTTGGCCTGGCTAACGCGCCGCGAGTTACAGCAGCTCAAGAAAAACGTAGTAGATGAGCTCAGTGCCAATTTGACAAGAGATCAGACAGTCGAGGCTTCCACATCCTTTTCTATTTCAACAGTAAACACCAGCCTGGATAATATGGAGAGCCAGAAAAGAAAGCTAGAGGCCATCGGAGCTAGATTTCGATATCTCTTTCAGTCACTGCAGTTTTCAATGATGCTACTGATTACTTTGAATGGGAACTGCCTTCTGGGCGGTGTTTATTCCTATATTTACTACCGGAACACTTGGCACGTTCTCTTCGAGGCTCGGAAGCAAAGAATCTTCTATGCGGCAAATGCTTCCATATATGCCTGTATTGCGAGTGATTACATCTGCCTATTGGCTGTACAGGCTTTTATGGAAAATGAGGTAACTGAAGCAAATAATTAGAAACGGAAATTTAATCGAACATTCTTTCAGTGCGTCAGCTTTTTGAAGAATATGGATTCCTTCCTGGCCCAGCGCAATGCTATACCCAAGAAAATGCGGTCTCTGGCCAAGGATATTAAACACATTTTACGGAAAACATTTAACTCCAAATATTACTCACTGTGGCGGTTCAATGTCTGCTATTTGAGTTCGGCAAGTTAACAATTTCTATAAACTATTGCCAATAATTTCTTACGTATTTGTATTTCAGATTATATTTATACAATTGCTTATAGTTGCTGTGGTTGTTACCCTACATTATTTAAATGATGAAATTTTGTTGCTAAGAGAAGAGTTAAATGACAAGAGCGATGAATAAGTAAACTAACTAACTACATATAATATTTTACTTACAAGCTGTGTGTTCTATATTGTCTACACTTTGTTAACAACTCCATATTAATTACCATATTAGGCAAACTTAATTCGGAAAATGATCTGTTTGCCAGAACACAACAGAACGGAACAACAAATCATTATTAAGTTGCTAATAAAATGGCTCCCCAATCAAATTAAACTGTGTGCTGTTCTTCCACTAGAGATGTTACGAACTTGTTGGAAATTCACAATAAATAAATATATTAGAAAATGTGGTAACGGAGTAATTAGCTTTACAATTATTAAGGACCTTGGAGGTTAGACACAAAATATAGTACGTTTAACAGAATTAATCATAGCGCTGCCTGAAAGTCGTTTCATTTTTCAACTTAAGAAGCCAGCTTCCGGATGGGTTTCGCATAAAGTTCTCGCCTAGCAACTACAGGATAACAGCACGCAGAATGCCGGCAAACTGAACATAATTTGTGTTAGGAAATCTACATAATATTTACTGAGATGGCAACACCCGGTACACAGGCCATGGCCATGCATGCAAGTCTGTGGAGATGCTGATGAGCAGATAAATTCATTAGTCACACCCATGTAATTGTTCCACCAGGGCGACGACGATGGGAAAGGGGCAGGGGGGGCGATAAGGGAGAGCGGCACAAGGATGTGGCGGGCATTTGGCTCAGCTGGCAGAGCAGGCGGAAAAACAAACCAGACGACCGCAGATCTTAAGTTTTCCCCCAGAGCATGGAGTTGGGAGTCACGTAGCCGGAGTTGCCTGGCGAAGCGTTACTAAATACAAATTAAACAAATCCATAAATTATGTTTAATAATATTAACAAGGATATTAGCAGAGACTACATACACACACTCACCCACTCGGAGCAGTACAGATACAGATGCGCTCGCCCATTCGCCCATTGCACCCGGTCGAAGTTTGTTGCTGCCGTTGAGCCCCGGACTCCGACTGCATTTCGTTAAGCGTGGTCGTCGTGGTTTATGGCCATGACGCCTCTGCCACCTGGCTGTTAGCCTTCTCGGGATTTGCACAGCTACGTGAGTGTTTACACGGCCGCATTGAATCAATCCAGGTTTGGGGAATGCGGTTCTACTTTGGGGGATAGAGTTAAGAAGGTCACGAAAAAGAGCACTCTATTAAGTACATACAGTAGAATCCGGCTATAACGACTCCGCTTATAGCGTTTGTCCGGTTATTACG
>JAEIIG010003900.1:0-30268 GCA_018904695.1 Drosophila parvula
GGGATTACACAAGGCCTCGGCACAGTACCTAAGCACGCAGCCTGGTATTCCATCGGGACCATTATATATTAGAGTTATTATATATTAGAGTTATATTTTAAAAGATTGTAACAATATTGATTTTTTTTATACTATTCACAATTTTCTAATTTAATAACATTTATTATTTCGAACTATTTAAGCTCCAAATATAGTAATATTTTCCCGTACATTGCAGAGTAATTTTAGGTCACTTGGAATCCATTTTTAAATTTCCATTTGCCTAACACTCCAGTGGGGGTCCATAAATTTGTCGAGCTCTTTGTTTCTTTTTATAGAATTTACAATTTCTTTCCCCTCATTGGGGGATTTCTTGTGCAGAGTTGCGATTTCCTGCCAAGTTCTTTTTCGATGTTTTTGTTGCTTGACTTGCGTCTTGGCAAATTTCTTTGGACAGCTTGAAGAATGGCGAATGGATAAAAGTAGATGAAAGATACCGGTATATATATGTCCATTATAAATTTTCAGCCAACCCTTTGATTTCATTTTGTGTTAGGCAAATTTATTAAACGATTTAATTGCGCAAACATTTTACGGAAATCATTTAAAATGATCAAATAATTTCAGGTCTAATTAAATATTGACACGCACACATATTTTATGGGAGCAATTTGATTTAATTGTAGTTTCTACGGCGCTAAGAGCGCAATCAGCATAAAACGTGTGAAAACACAATCACAAAAAAAATTAAATTCAATAAAATGAAATGAAAACAGACGCAAAGGTAAGCCAGAACAGGTGAATGGGGTATAGGGAGAACTCGCATGTGTGCGCAGATTGATACAAAATTGTGTTCTTTTTTTTGGTTTTATTATTTAACGGTGTGCGCTGAACATGAAAGGGGCAGATAATTGAATTTTTTATATTGAAAAAATGGAGGAGTGGCGCAGAAATTTTCCGGAAAGGTGTACGGTTGAAAGGAGATTAGAAAAGGCAAGGTCTCATATAATATTGAGGTTGGGGGAGGTTGTAAGATGATAGGGAAAGATAATTAACTTGATAATGGGCATGCCTTTTAATACCTAATAGAAAGATAATTAAATTGTAATATTTAAGTTATTTAACTTAATTTTTGGCTTAAAAATAATCCTTATAAGGAATTAGAAATCTTTGAATGACATTTCCAAATACAAAGAGTCGGGTTTATTCGGATTACCGTACCTATTTTAGTTTCTCTCTTTAATATTCGCCAAAAACTTCACCAAATGTATGCTGCAAAACTTTAAACCATTCTCAACTAGAGAGATATTCAAAAATCTAGCCACGTTCGATACATTCCAGTACAATTTCACCCTTCGCTTCGGCATGAAGCTCGTTGGGGCCACTATTTTCCAACTTACACATCCGAGTACATATTTGATTTGATAGCCGACAAATTAAATAAAAAAGCATATGTGCTGAAAGGTGTAAAGCCCGTGTACCTGTCCACGTGAGTGCCCAATGGGTGTGTCTGCGTTGGTGGTGCATTTTGGCCACATGATGGCATTATAGTACTGGGGGGCTGGGGATCTCACTCCAAGCTTGGATTGGGCGGTTGGGTCGGTTTAGTCCGCTTCTCGCACTTTATGTGTTTGTAATTGAAAACTAAGCGCCTGTCATCGGGGCCAAGGCGGAAAGTGTTCAGGAATGTACTCAAGTACTGAGAGAAATATATATCTTCTTCTACAATTTTTTTTTACTAAAAAGATTTAATAGTTATTGGTATTTAATTATGAATTTTTTAGTTCTCTAAAGGGACTATATTGTTGTGATTTACTATTAGATTTAACAGATAACTCTTTATCTATTTATAATAAAGAAGAAATTTCTTCCTGATTATTATACCTAGAAAAAATGGGTTATTTCTCAGTGCACTTGTGCTAGAATGAGCTACTAAATTGCGGGAAAGAGAGGTGTTCGGGGTGAGAGAGACGAAGGTAGAGCGTGTCTTGCGGCCACACAGATACAGAGACAGTTACAGAGACATTTACAGTTTCAAAAACAGATATAACTACAGCTACAGCTACAGCTACAGATACAGATACTTACAGATACAGCAACATATACAGATACAGCTACTGGGATAGGTGAATCGTATTTCGATTTGCTGCCGCCTGCACTGGAAAATTGCCAGCTAACCATGCGATGCCCTTAAATCCCTCTTTGGTATGTCTGTTTCCCGTCCACTCCTGCGGTTCCTGCCATATGCGGTTAATTTGTTTCAAATCAGCCTCACCAAGAAGGATGAGGTGAAAATTGTGTCCTCGCCAATGTGGGTAAATAATTTTCCCAGCTTTCCGTGGCTTTGCCTTGGCTGACAGTTGGGGATATAAACCAATTAACTTGCAACAAGATCTGTCAACTAGAATAGATAAAGGGCGGGTGTTGAAATTAATAGGGAAAAATCCTTAACGAGTGATTAAAGCAAATTGAATTTAATATTACCAAAAAGCATGTATTAATAGTTAAAACTGTATTAATTCTGTAGTTCATTCCATATTAAAACCCTTTTAATTGAGCCTGCTATTAAACTCTGTGTTGTAATTTGCCGACATCCTTTTGAATCCCTTTCACTTTGCCAATTCATGCAAATTGAAAGCTTTCCGTAAGTGAAACATTCATAAATCATAATACTCCCGAAATGGAAATCGCCCCACAAGTATGCAGAAATTTGCACTTGCTGAAAGCCAATTGTTTTCTGTCTATTTTGTTTTTCTCGAACGTACGGAGAAAGGCTAAAAAAAGCGAAAAAGCGAGTAAGAGGGAAAAAACAACCACAACAACAGTCATGGTCTAAAGGGAAAACATTAGAAACAGAACTTACTAACCCAATTTAACTCCCTCGCATAGAGCTCCGACAATAGCAACAAGCGTTATAAACAACGAGTAGTGGCGGTGAAACCACAATAGTAACAACAACAATAATAATAGTGGCAGGCACTACAACAATAACACCTAGTGCCGACCGAGCACGCGATGCCAACATAAAATATGAGCGAGCAAAAGGCGCAAATAAAAGACGAAAGCGTCTAAAATTACGGAAATACCCGGCCAGGAAAACTATGGCTTGTGCGAGAAAAAAAAAAGAGGAAAAGCGCCTCCAAGTCAGACACACACACATTTAAATGCGGCCGTTGTGTGGTATTCATTTTCCCTTTGCCGAGGTTGCGAACAATGTTTTTCCGCAAATAAATGAAAATTCTCCACAGTCCGGCTTAACTGTACTGAAACTTGAGCGGGGGCTTTCACCCCAAAACAAAGGGTTTCATTTTGATGTGGGTACTAAACCTTAATTATATTAGCTTGTTTTTATAATTAGGAAAAATTTAAGAAGTAAGGGAGGTAAGTTCAAGTTTCTGCAAGATTTAAATAAATATAAGAAAGGTTTTAAAAAACGAAATACAAAACAGGACAATTGATGAAGAGAATTTCAATTATTACTATAATACTTAAAAAAGTAAAGTAATAACTTTTGAATTGTCTTATGCGTTCTCTTATTTTATTTATTAGAAAAATGTATCACCCATATTTTCCAAATATATAGTTTTAAAAGTACAAAACTGTATTTCTTCCATTTTCTCACGCTTTTCCCAAGTACACGTCAGGGTGCCTGGAAAAATCATTGTTTTAAATGCCATGTAAAACGACAAGAAACTGAAATCTTGCCACTGGGAGTCGAGATTGTCTCTGGCAGACATTTTGTGAGTTAAGTTTAGCCAGGAATTCCATGTTAAATATAATGCCCTGCGAAAACTTCTCACCAGTTGCGCCATAAAGCACTCAGTGGCGGGGAAATGAAAATGACAGAGGTGTGTGTGTGTGGTGTGTGGAAGGTGGTTAGTATTAAGGGAGCATGTCGGGGCAGAAGACAAACTCATGGTTAGGCCACAGGCGTCCGTTTTAATGCCCATTATAATTATGTGCGCCCGTGTGCGTGGCCCCAGCGCTTTTATGGCCTCTTGCCTGTGAAAACAACGAGAAAAATCAGCACAAAAACAAGCTCACTTAATGACTTGCACGCCAGGTGGCGCCGTGCATAGTGTGCCGAGCCTTCTCGGCTTGGGGGTTGGTGCTGCAACATCACATTTCATACGAACCGTTAGACGCGACAACAAATGTTTATAAATTGTATATGAGTGTGCGAGTGTGTAGGGGTGTGTGTGTGTGTGTTCTCAACACACCTGAGGTGCTGCTGACACAACTTGGGTGCATTTAATAGACTGTGCCTGCAAATTATATATGAATGTATGCGAGTACTACTACTACATGTATGAAGGCAGAAAAAAAAACCATATAGCACCGTTTGAGGTTAGTCAACTTTGCGGGGAGTTGGGAGCGATTCAGGTGATGACATCACCCCAAATGAGGGCTTAAATTGCTTGCCCTTGGTCACGGCAGGGAGTTTATTAATTCACCATGTCAAGAGAGGCTCTAGGAAATTGATTAGGGACTTAAAAAGTAATTATTTAGCTGTTCTTGGCGTACTTTGTTATGCATAGAAGATGGGAGGGTGCTTATGTGACTTTTTTAGATAATTTATATCAGCTATTGTATTCATATTCCTTTTTTTACATTGCTTAAATAAAGCAAACTAAATTTTAGACAATTTATTATAGCATTGTAGTATTCAAGAATTTTTAAATTGTGTCATATGCCTAGTTTCGATTACAAAGAATTATAATTTATCAATATATTTGTTACAGAACTTGCAAATATCGAAATATGTTCGTAAAATCAATTATTTCTCATTAAATTTGTTAAGTTTTGTATGCTTAGGCTCTTGTTTTATTAGTGAAAATACTTGTATTACTTCTGTATATTAAAATAAACTTTTAAACTGACATAAACTTAATGAAGAAACCAAAAATATATCCTAAACATGCTCCAATCTATCTTGAAACAAATAAAACAAAATAAAAATACATACGACTTATTTAATTACTTGTATTTGACTTTCTTGTATTTGTTTACTTGTATTTTTTTTTTTGCACATATTATATATCTTGTTTGCATTGCTAAGCCAGCTGAAATCTGATGTTTTCAGACGCACTAAGGGGATTTTAAGCCAGCCATTAAATATGTAGCATACTTTTGTGAGCATCTCATGCGACCTTCGTCCTTGTTTCTATTTTTTTTGTTCTTCTTTTACTGTTCCTTCGCTTCATTCGAGCAGCATAATTGAAAAGGACCAACAAAGAGAAGGGGAAAAAGAGGGACAGAAGGAAAGACAAAGAGCAAACCGAAGCAAGGTAGAAAGATGAAAGGTTTACAAAGCGTTTGACTGTTGGCATGGTCTTGCGACTGTGTGCGTGTCTATGGCGCACATCCTGCATCCTGCACTCAAACAGAGACGACGAATATCCCGACGACCTTCAGCAAAAAACTATGCAAAGCATATGCCAAGGGCTACAAAAAAAATGCTTATAAAAAGAGATAAAATTGAGGGAAATTTGTACGTTAACTTTTGAGCACACACACACAACAAATTGAGAGGGCAGAAAATGTTATTTATGCGAAATCATTGGACTGACTCACGAATGCTCTATTAACTTGGTTACATTTTTATACAACTTTCAGTTGAAATTTTAATGCAACTTTTTCACTGGTAACCAGGGTTTATCTGTGAATTTTTAGTTTAGGTCAAAAGTCAAACATCTCTCCTGGTCGCATCCTTTCTGCATCTTTATATTTTCCCCTCCCTGGCCAGCTGCGATTGCAGTGCAGGAAAAGTTTTCCCAGCCAAAAGTTTAAAGTGAAAACTATGTGAGCTGAATTTGCAATGCGGCAACTAAGAAAAAAGAGGGGAAAAATATTTGTTTGTTTTGTTTTTTTGCTAGAAGATTCCACAATTTTCACTGCAGTCAAGTGCAAATTACAAAGTTGAAAAAACAAGCCATCGATGAAACAGCAAAACAAGTTTTTATTTTGAAATTTCACGATGTTCATGGGAGAGATGATATGCAGCTAGTATTTGTTTGGTAAATTGTTTCAGTTGGGGAAAATATTTGTCAGAGAAACTAAATTAAATAAGCTACAATCTTTAGCTTCGCTTAAACATTAAATCCCAGCTTCTACAGGTTTTTTGTATTAAAGATTCAGATACTATTTATACGAGTATATATATATATTTTTCGCAATCAGTGAGCAGTTATCCGTAAAAAGCCACCGCCCCAGGGAAGAGATATAAAAAACTATTCCTCATTTGCATAATTTTCACAATCTGGCTCGGCTCTGGCACACACACTCCTTTACCAAAATCTAAATCATATGGAAATTGAAATCAAATTTCCAGAGCACTTGAGAGGATTCTCAGCGGAGCCGGCAGATGTCCATTTGCAATGACTTGCTGTCACACTTTCCACAACTTTTACTCTGGTTGGCTATATGTTTTTTTTTCGTCGTCCACGGCTTTGTGACGGTGACAGTTTGAAAGGCTCAAATTGCAGTCGATAGTTGACCCAAATCCCCCACCCAACCGAAAATGTGCTGGCACGTACAAAAAGAGACGAAAAAGAAAAGTCAGCCTGACACATACACACATTAGGGCGGGAAAGTGCACGAATCCAAAAAGAGAGAAAACGAAAAACTGACAAGTTCCGATTTGTAAATTCGCGGAATATCAAATACTTTGAGTAAAGAGGAAGGTTTCATTAAAATTGAGAGCTTACATGAGTTTAAATGTCTAAAAACACTCTTAAAAATAATAAGCAAGTACATATTTATTTAAATAATATCAAATGCTTCAATTAAAAATTACAGCTTAACATGAGTTTTAAAGCTTCAGACACCTTTTAAACTAACATCCAATAACATGTTCAAAGTTCTTAATATAAAATTCCAGCGATTTCCGTTCTCGGAACATCAGAGATAATATTTTTGCTCACTCACTGCAATTTTTGTTCGCCGCTTTTCGTTTCGTTTGTCATTCTGCAGTGCTGCAGCTCACATGTAACTGTCAAAGTTCGGGGCAAAAAGAAACTTGAGGAGATATATATCTCCAATACTGCTTCATTTCCCATGTCCCCCCGTCTGCTGACAGACAAGTGCGGGCTCCCATGTGACATTGTTTACCTTTGCCAACAGCAAAAAACAACAAAAAAAAATGCATAGAAAAACGAAAATGATTTACGATATGAGGTTTGCGCGCATGGAAAACATTGTCATTTTATTTTGGCACTAGACAAGGCTAACGAGTTTCAGGGAAAACAACAAGAAAATGTGAAAACTGAAATGCAGCGAAAGCATAACGCAGAGCTTAGGCTAAAACGTGACCACGCGGCGTATGAGTAACGTAACTAGCTAAGGGCTTCAAATGTCAAAGTATGCTTTAAGGTTGTTGGGGAAGTGGGCAAGGAAAAGGGGAAGGGAATATTTAAAAGGATTAAAGAGAGTACTTAAAAATATTCTGAATTAAATTATATTAGTGAAAGTATGAATGTAAAGCGTTAAGATCAAGCATTTGTAAATCTCTCTTCAACTTTTTGAATTAAAATTTATAATTTGTTACCCCCTTTCCAAACTTAAAGTAAAATTCATTGCAACTCTTGTTCGCATTTAAGAACCATCGAGAAAAACCGAGTGGTGGACTGCATTCGACTTGTTTACAGTTTGCAGTCAACATTTCCAGTGACAAAACCGCATTGGAGCCACATGTGTGTGTCCGTAAATGCATTACGACAATTTCAGACAGACCGCAGAAAACTAAAACTGAACAATGACGCAAACAGTTTCAGAAACTGGACAAAAATGCACCCGAAGCATTGCCAGAATAACTAACGCAACAACAATGGTAATAAACACAACCACAAAATGTTCATCAGCTTCATTAATGTCAACGATTCTTTTGGAAAATGCCATTTGTAATTGTATGGGAAATGTCGCTGGTTTTCGCCCATTTTTTTTCACTCTTTCTGTGCATTTATGTGGTTGGCAAAATTTAAATAGTTGCGGTCATGAAAACATTTTACGGTATATATTTAATATTCCATCAGACTAATATAGTCATCTATTTCTAATGGGATTATTTAATGGCTGTCAAATGGTTTAAATGTGTTGTCTAATTATTCAAATTAATATTTAGTATTATTTTAGAAAGCTTTTTGTAATGATATGTTCAGACTTTCCTATTAACATTAGATACAAAATTATAGATGGCATTATTAATAGAATTTTCGTTCCTTTATAATTAAATTCTATGATTTAATATCTATGGCTGGGGTTTAATTTTGTTAGACAAGTTTTCTATGCATTTCCTTTAAATTAAAGCAAAGTATTTATTTACAATTCTCGTATAGCTCTTAGATATAAGGAAACTAAACCTATAATACATATAACCTTAAGAACGAATATCTTCAATATTAAATGGACTTGCCACCTATCAATGCCTTGTATATACTTGATATATAAATTAACAAAATATTGCCACCGAAAGCAATCTATATAATAGGAAGCCACCGACCTTGATTGATGTGTTGTTGGTTCGCCATTCAGCTTACATGGCTGCAATTCCATTAACCGTTCTCCGGTTTTCTTGGGGCCCCAACTCTTTCCCCCCTCTTCTCCACCATTGACCACAACAAATTGCGCATACGCCGTGTTGTACCTGTCGGAACATCAGCCAAGGCAACAGTCCGGCAATATTTCTCATCTTATTCAAAATGCATAGGAATAAGAGAGGTGGGGGTGGGGGATATGAAGGAAACAACCTGCTTTCAAATCAATAGTGGAATGCAATTTACAAAATTGATTGGGGACGAAAATGAAGGCACGAAATGTTGATGGCGTATGTAATGAAGATGGTACAGAATAGATGTGCTCCATGGAAAGGCCGTGGGGCATAACAACTCGTGTTGCAGCCAGCGATTTACATTTTAAATAAGCGTTGCTCCAAAAAAAAAAATCGCCCCCTTCTTCCTTCCTTGGTGAGTTGCATAAACTTTGCAATGCCAGAGAAAATACCGAAATGTATATGTATAGAGAGACCGAAAGTCTCGCTCGAGTTGCACACTTGATAAATGTCGTCGTCGTCTTTGGATAGTCCTTTTCTTTTGGTCTGCTTGTGTTCGTTCCCTGGAGCATCATAAATTATGCCCCAATGCTTGTTACATACCAAATAGACGCTTATTTCTTAGAACTTCTGTGGGTTCCTCATTTTGGTTCGAAGATGGATGCAGAATTGAGTTAACTTGTTTATGTTTAACAGGGAATTGGTTTTATAACATGTACGATTAGTAAAATGCATTTCCCCAACATTTATGTACTGTAATTCTGCTCAATGTATCTTTCAGTAATTATCGACTGCAAGTCCTTTTAATTCCATTCCTTAAATCCAGCTTTAATCCTCTTACTCATAAGTCCTATAAATTTTAAGCAGCTTAGGCACATGTGATTCTCACATTAATTGGGGCCTTATGTCGTCAAAACTTAATTACAACATTAAATGAATCGTAAAAGAGCTCAGGAAGTGCACACAATGAAAATGCCTTTACACGAATCGTAAAAAACTGGTCTTGAGGAATTTCTCGCTTCTCTTCTCACCGTGTTTACACAAGAACAAATTAAAATGGAAAGAAAACTGCGGGCTTTTCTCCCCTTTTCCTTTACTTTTCACTGCTTTTGTTGTGACCTTTGTTTCGACTAAGACTTTTTCCCCAGGGTGTTTTTAATCAAAGCCTGCGAGTATGCTATAGCTTCCTTCTTTCAACTTTTCGCTGATTTGCAACTTTAATTCCGGGCAATTCGTTGGTATTCCGAGCACAGGTCCTCGTCTCGGCTTCCTCTGAGATCTCAGCATGTGTTCGCCGGCCTTAACTGCTGCCACTTAAAACTAGTCAAGATGCACATAAATTTGATTCCAGTCCCCGGATACGCAGCCAGCCGGACATTGTCTAGTGTGAAATATATAGAGCCTGACTGGAACATTAATTGTCTGGGCTGACAGCGAACCAAAGAGGATGAGCACTATAAAAATGATTTAATTTTACGCATGCCTGCAGCCGCCGTCGACGGGAGACAAAAAAATAAAGAAGAACAATCATAAACAACAAATGATGGCCTAGAACAAGTCACAGCTTGTGTCACACATTGCCAGAGATATTAAAAATGTTATTTCGCCGACATTTGGGAATTTATTGGCATTGCCGCCAGCCCGCTGTCGCATCGCATAAAAGTATGCTGCAGAAATGGCCTGCAGATGCGCCGTTTTTTTTCTTTTCCCTCGGATTGCCTGCCTCGTTTTTTTTTTATTGCTCAGCAAAGTATGCAAAGTATATTGGACCGGGTTTTTCCCATCTAATTGCAAATGTTTGCCACTCTCATCGTTGTCCTTGTTCTGCTAGCTGGCTTTTCCCCATTTTGTTGTCCTGCACGAGATAAACCGCTTAGTGCTCTTGATGGAAACGAGCTAATGGCTTGTGAAAATGTTTTGTAGCCCGGTCTCATGTTGTAAAATATCCAGAAGAAAAGCAACTACGAGGCGAGCTAACTCGATTGAGCCGTTCGGATCCCGGATAATAATAATGAAGGTGGATGGTAAAAAGTCATTAGGGTAGAGTAGTTTGGTTTAAAGAAAAAGAAAACAGGAAAGGGTATGGGTGGCATATATGTGCACAGTATGTGTTCTCGGAAACCATATAAGTGGGCGTGTAAGTTATGGTTCTTGAGGAGAGAACTTTGTGTTGATTTTTAGCAAAATGTATTGAACTGACTGCACTTGACTGCCGGGAGTTGGTTGCAAGTAAATACATTTTCTATGAAAATGTTTACACTATCAAAGTGCATGTAAACAAGGGAGCATTTTCGTATTCAATTTTGCAGAAATGGAGTATAGGTACTTTATGGCAAGGCACTTTGTTGATTGAAAGCATAACCTTTAGAAGGTCTATTAAGTTTTATTAGTTAGATATTTTATAGCCAAAGGTTTCTGGAAAATATACTAGTTATATGAATGAGAATTAGTTAATTGGTTTTTAAATGTGTAGATAGCCATAGAAAAGATATCAAAATCAAAGAGAATTTTAAAGAAATTTACTTTAACTCGAATATATGTAAATATATATATATATTCCAATTTATTATTTAGTTGATTTTCCTACCCTTTTTTGCTAGATAAACTAGTGTTACCTTAAGATCTTCACTGGCTGATTTAATTCGCATAAATCAACACACAACTGTTATGCCAAAACACTTATAAATCTTGTCCGAAGAGAAACACCAGACTTTATTGTAATTATTTATTTTAATCTTATATTATTTCATAAGTCATAAATATAATATACAATTGTTTCTGTTTCCTTGCAGTTTCCCGAAACCTCATCAGTACTATTTTAACTCAACACATTCTTTGATTTTGTAGAATAATTTAGTACTTGGGAATTTTAGCGAAAGTTTCTGAAATAATTGTATAAGTTTGTTGCAAAATAAAATATTTATAATATCTTTCCTTTACTTTTAGTTTTAAAAGTAAAAGTTGCTTGTTTATCCAAGCATTACATGTGCATTTCCCAGAACTTTCCCCTATTATTCTCCCCATTTTACTGGGTCATCTTTGTTTTGTAATTTCCATATCAAATGGAAAGCCGACAAGGGCAATTCAAAGCGCTTTCCTTCCAAGCGATTGAGGAGCAAGCAAATCATTCAATCAATGTTAAACCATTTCAACATTATTTTTTCCCTATTTCTTTTTCCACTCTTTACTGGCCTTTTCATAACCTCGGCAAATCACTATTGATTGAAGGAAGGGCTTTGGGTTTCAGCAAACTAAGAGAGGGGCGCCCCAAGTTGGCAATGCAAATTATTCATGCATTAGCTACACACACACACACACTGCACGCCGCACACCCACAATTCTTGGCATTTTATGCACTGTTCGAAGCAAATCTGCCCCACGTTAGACGCTATTAATATCGATAAAAAAAAGCAAGTTTTTTATGGTCGACAGTGGGGCGTGGGTGGAATGGCTATATATTATATTTCTCCCATGGAAATCGATAAATTTTTATTTAGTTCCGCCCCGCACTTCCGTTGACTTGTCCTGGCTAGCGGGACATGCGTTTGCGCTTAACCCACATGCAGCTGGTGGTGCCGTGACTCGGGTGGTTCCACTGCCACTGCCACTGCCAAGCGGTTTGATGGTGGTGGCAGGTTCCTCCACTCTATGAATCCACCCCCTTATTTTCCGGGTCTCTCGATATCCTGTGCCGGCTTCCGTAGTCAGCTGTGCGGGCATTCATTTGGTCCTTCGCCTTTTCTTTACTTTGTTGTGACAGTATTTGTTTGTATTTCAAGCGGTGCGTGTCCCTTTTCGGTGGTGTCCTTTTATCCTTGCGATTGTCGGTAGTAAATACAGCCGGTAAATAATATATTATATATTGTGACAAATATTTGGTGCAATGCCACCAGATAAAGTGACATTTTAAAAGGAAGAGTAACTAGTTTTTAAAAGTAAAAACGTTATTTAGGGATAAGATAAATAAGAGCAAAAAAATATAAATATAAAATAAGGTTCAGGGAAAAGTTGCATAAAACTTATATAAAGTTTAAGCAAACTTGATTTTCTGAAGAATATAATTTCCCTTGTGTGATTTTTAATTCCAATAAATAAAATCCTTATAAACAAAGAATGAGAATTATATTGGAACCTCCAATTAAACACAGTTTAAAAATCCTTAATGCCACAATCACCCTGACGGATATTTCCCGCGAATCCTTCAGGCGTATTTCATGCGATTTTCACTTGAATCGCTCGCCCAGGTTCCATAATTTACCGCTCAATCAGAACTGTTTGCTTCATTATCCTGAACACACGCATGCCCCAAGGACACTGCCTCGTGTTGCACTGGCAAAAGGCTATTATGTAAATTCCCCCGGCGCGGCTATCGATAACATTTAATTTCCCAGAAGCAGCTGCTCCCGCTCCACAGTTATCGTGTGCCATATTCGGTATAATTATGGCCACATATGGCGGAGCTCTGGCTGAGAAACGAGCAGTTTGTGCTGCTGCCCCTTCGCCTTTGGCGTAAACTTTTGTGCATTTTGCACTTGATAACAATCGCGGGGTTTTTTCCCTCATTGGGTGGGGTTTGGAACGACGTAAAACTTTCACGCGAAAAAGTTCAAGGACATTGAATGGAGCAGGGTGTGGCCTCTACAACCACATCCGCATCTCGAACGAATCGCAAAAGTTCCGGACACAGGAGGCAGTTTTCGGCGCTTGTTTAACTTGTCTGTTGAAATTGCATTTTCGATTAAGTCGGCCTGTGTAAACAGCCATCGAGTGCATTTCATATTGTGGCATGTAGCGAATTTAGGATGTGTAGTAAAGTCCCCGAAATCTAAGGATTCCCCAAAAAGATGAGGAAACTTTTGGCTTGTCTCACTAAACGTTGGCAAAGTTGGCGGTCGGTGCTTGTTTGGCAAGCATTTAGCACATTAAACAAACTTTTCAAGCTGCTGATGGTGCCGATGATACGGACCGGATTTAAATTGCTTTTTTGAAAAGTTTTCCCCGCTTAACAAATAAGATTTTGACACGAACGAAAATTCTTTCAAACTTGATTTCAGTAAAAGGAAGGTGTTGTCACAAGGTGATTTATTAATAGAATTTTGAGAAGTTTTATAAGCTTTGAACTATTAGCTTTTTAGGAGAAAATGTACAAAGAAAAACTTTAAAATTAAAATACAAATATTTTGAAGCGGATATAAATCCAAAGTGAATTTATTCCATGTATCATATGTATATCAACAATAAAAGTCAGACTTATCGGCATAAATATCGCGTTCAATGTCGAAAATATGGTAAAGTTTGATATATTACAACTTGAAAGGTCGAGAATATCGCATTTAATTTTAAATTATGAATTTATCGATTTTATTGAACATATACAAGTCAAATGTTGATAAATTATATATATTCTTGTACTTATTATATTTCAAACACCTTGAAATGTACATTTTTGATAACGTCTTTAGAAATATTTTCCACAATTATAGTTTAAACTAAGTTTGCACTCTTCTTCGGCACAGTCCGATATATCAAAAAGTATATCGATTTATCGCACGTTGATATATTGATCAATTATCGATACAGTGTCGATGTATTGATATTTTTGCCACCCCTATATAAACTTATAACACATATAAATTTAAAGTAAAAAATAAATTTAAATAAATTCAAACGTAGCTTACATTATCTTTATCTGACAGACCTCAGGAATCCTCTTTTGCTTGGTAATAAAATTAGCATTTCCCTTAACTAGTTTACCCAACATCCAGGTCTGTGCGCGTTAATCCCATAATGAAAATTTGGGAGCCTCGTATAGCTCTCCCGTTCCATCATGGCATTATTTTTCTATTACGCACCGCAAAGTTCCACCCTCGCTGTTCGTAATTTTCCTGCTCTGGCAGCTTTTCTCCGTGTACGTGCATAATTAGCTGGCTCTGCGATAATGTCTCCCATTCTGCTATAAATTCATTATAGCTGTGACACGCCTCCGTCTCCCCAACCCTTCACCCAAAACTGTTCAGCGGTGCCATAAAGTCGTTACTCCTTTTTTTTTTGTTTTCGTGATTTGATTAAACTGCAATTAGCTCTGAGGGGGTTGAAAGGGAAGCAGAGACGCCCCGAGAAGCTTCGATGACATCAGCAGCGGGTTATAGGGGTGGTCTCCCTGATACTGCTGCAAAGTGCGTTGAACCGGTGCCAAGTGGAAACGCCCCACTGAACTACTTTGCAGCACGCTGGCCAAGCTGCCAAAAAGTCTGAGCACGTGCAGGATGCGGATGGCAGGATGGAGCTGAGTGGCGCCACAGCAAAAATGTAAAATTACACAAGAAAAATATGGGCTTTAAAAGGAGGTATTATCTGTAAGAGCAGGGTGATATATAATATACAGATACATATACATATATACAAGAAAAAAATAACATACAATATTTTAAATAATAATCTAATTCTAGATACAAGTACAAGTACAATTTTACGATTAATAATTACTTTGCTTATCTATATTTTTAGATCTTATATTTAAATAAATATTTCTTAAGGTGTAAGCTAAACTTTTTAATAAAATAATTCAAACTTTAATTACATTCCTCGTTTTTTTTTTTGCACATGTCCTTGCAGGATCCGGCCTCATCTCGCATTCCCCGCCTTGACGGCATCTCGCGGGTTCCCAAGCCAACTAACTATGTCCTGCCCAGCAGTAACACATCCAGCAGAGCAACCAACAGCATCACCAGCACCACCCAGCACATCCGACCACCGATAAGTTCGCCCAAGGCCACACAGATTTTTCAGGCACCCAGTGATCCGGCCAAGCCACGTCCTGCAAGCTCATATGCACCATCCTCGGCCGCTTTGCGGGATTTGGGCAGCAGCCTGAAGAAGAGTGCCAGCGGGGAGAGAATAAATAATGCAGTGAGCTTGCTGAGCAAGAGGACAACCACCGTCCTGAAGAAGTACTTTAGTCCGAAGTTAGCTCGCAGCACGGAGATGACCAGCTCGTTGCCAGTTACCCCTCTGCCGGTGGGAAAACAACGTGGAATGCTCACGAATGATCAGTTTACCAGCAGTACACCCATGCCCCTTTTGAGATCCGATACCTTTGTCTGCGAGGATGAGGAGCAAACGAATCGCCCGAATATGGAAAACCCTTTCGGTCGAACCATGGATATAGACTCACCCGATATGGATGAAACCAAGGTGCTGATCAGAGATGGCACGAGAATTATGAAGGATAACCCGAGGACTAAAGTCAGTCCCTTGACAGACATCACACAAATAAGAAAGCCCACACAAATTGGGGGAATCATGCAAACGCCAAAGACGAGTTTGAGAAAGATAAACTCCATGGATACCACTCACGAGATAAGGGCCAATTTGGAGATAACTCAAAATAATGCCACACACAGTATAAATGCATCGGGAATGATGGGCAGAACTATGCCAGTGATTCAGGCTAAGGATGTCACTAGAACCATGGCGGGAAATAGTTCGCCCATAGGAAATGTAACCCAAGTTGTTGAGGGTATTGGAAACACAACCAAGACCTTAGATGGTGTTGGAAACCTTACAAAGACCTTAGAGGGTGTTGGAAATATCACTAAAACCTTTGAGGGAACTGGAAATCTCACTAAAACCTTTGAGGGAATTGGAAATCTCACTAAATCTATTGACAGAGAATTTAATCAAACAAAAATCTTTGAGAGATCAGGAAACTCTACTAAAACCTTTGAAAGTGTAGCGAATCTCACAAAAAGTATGGATGGTAGAGTTGGAAATCTCACCAAAATAATGAAAGTGGGACAAAATGTCACCCAAACGATCGATGCTGGATCGAATATAAATAAAACCATTGAAAATAGAGTTAATATTACAACAATTTCGAGTGCTCGTGGGACCAATCTCACCCAGAGCGTCCAGGAACCCGGTGACTACACCAAGGTAATCCATCATGGAGCAAACTTAACCCAGAGCATGGATCAGTTGCCGCTACTAGAGCACATATCCATGCCATCCGGCCTGGACACCCTAAGCTTCAAGGGTGCCAACTGTCGGGACAAGAATATGCATCAGGAAATGGACGACACGCTGGACGTGACGTTGACGCCCGACAAGGCCAACATGAAGCTGCCATTGAACTCCACCCTTAATACTGAGAGGTTGCTGGATATCAGTGGCCTGCAATCGCCGCGGCACATTCAGCTGCTGAATTTAACACAGGAATTGGAGCGGGGAGCTGTGAACAGGACTCATATTCATCAGTCAGGACGCAGATCTATTCCGCAGCACCCACTCCTCGGTTTATCCCCACAATCTGCCACAACAACGCCGCATGGAATGCGGATAATAGGACAGGTTACTCCCCAGCCTGTCCATTTGCTATCACCGCTCTTGAAACAAGCACAAAGTGCTCTCGTTCTGCCCACGCGAACTCCGGATGGGGACATAACCATGGATGGCCATGGTGCCCTCGAGAATACCCTGATTTCCTCCACTTCGGGCCGAGGTCGAACCCGTTACAGTTTCGGCCTGGATCTACCAGATACAACTCTAGATTGCTCCATTGAACTTGTGGAGAATTCGTTCTCCTCATCTACCCAACTGCAGCAATTGCAGCAGCAACTTTTGAAGAAGCAGAGCTCCTTCGATCTGGATGAGAGCCTGGGCATCCTGACGCCGGATCAAATGAAGGATTTCCTGGATTCGCCCCACAACAACCTGATGCATAATCTGGAGCTGATCAGAATGCATCATCCCAATCTCATGCAGCTGCGAATGGAGCAGACTCCCTCGCCCGAGGAACTACCCCTAGATCCCATCGAGATCAAGTCGGAGATTGTGAAGCAGGTGGAAGCATCGCAGAACCAGGTGACCACTTCCTCGCAGCAGGCCAAGCTGAGCAATAGCTTCATTACCAGCGTGACCAGTGTAACCAGCTTGGACACGGGCTACCAAGGCGACGGTGAGATGTCGCGACCCGCCTCTCGCGGTGCCTGTGACCACTCACCCAGCAATGGACCCCACTTGGGTCGGGTCAGTCGTCAGCCTAGCTTTCCACCTCCAAATCCGGCACCTCTGCGACGTCAGGACCCTATGACCGACTCGGACTTCTTTACCGAATCCGATGCGGATGATGTGCTGCATCGAGGCGATCGTCGTGCCCAGGTTATTGATGGCCAACTCTACGGCCCCGATATGATGCAGCCAAGTGCCTCGGTTCCCCAAATGGAGGATTCGTGCATGGAGTCATCGGGCATATTCACGGATGTGGAGAATCGCTGTGACGAGGAGATGCGCCAGCCGGAGTTGGAGTTGGATGTGGATGTGGATATGTCTCCGGATGACTCTACGCAAACTATGCGAAAAGGTAATTAAATTGGGAAATTTCTGAACCAACAGGGGTGCCACAGAAATTGTTAGACATATAAAATGCATTGAAAATAATAAAATTCAAATAATAATATATATAAATACATGTACATACATATAATATTTAAAACCCCAATTAAATTTGCAAATCCTTACCGTATTTTGTGCCATCTCTGCATATTTAACTGAACATTTTACTTTATAATTCTTGTCTATATTATATATATTTGTAAATATATTTTTTTATTTGTGAAATTTGTGTTTTATGTAAGCGTAGGTTTGTTGTGGGTGCCACAAAAATTACTAGGGTTATTAAAACCCTTTAAAAGATATTCAAACTAAATCGTAAAAAAAACAAATGTACACTGAATTTGGTACTTAAAAAATAATATAGCCTACTGACACATTTTTAATGGGTTTTAAATCGTTTAATGATTTCTGTAACAGCCTAGTATATTATATTATAAAGTAATTACCATAAAAGTCACTTTATATATATTTTTTTTGTGTAATTTCAAATTTATTTATGATATATCCGCAATACAATTGATAGATTTTTGGATTCTTAACCGTACATACTTAAATATAAAATTCTTCTATATTTTTTTAACCCTTTTAAAACCGTTTCTCCCCCGTAGGTCAAGGTCAGCCCACTCCCAATAGCTCCCAACAGCAGCAGCAGCAGCAGCAGCAGAATCAGCTGGCTCCGCAGCAGCGTCCACCGAGCAGCTGTCTCTCTTCCTCATCGGCGGCCACCACGCTCTCCAATCGCACCTCTTACTGCAGCGTCGACGGCGGCAGCGCACGAAGCTTTTGCGACGAAGCTTTCGCCGCAACAACGACGCCAGCAACGGCAACTGCGAACCGATCGCCGGCAGCGATTTCAGTTCAAAATTCAACATCGCCGCGTCCACACGCTTCACTGTCATCGCTCTGTACGGTGGAGAATTTTCGCGGTTCGGTTTCCTCCAACTCTTCGATCGCCTCACCCAAATCGTGCAAATCGGGCATCAAAAGCGCCAGCAAATCGCGCGGTTTAAAATCACCGAAATCGCAGCCCAATCGAAAGCAGCACACGCCCAACAAATGGGATGCCGTGATGAATAAAATTGCCAGCAACAAGTCTCTGATCAAGACCAACTACAACGATGTGAAGTCGAAGGTGTCCAGCACTCGGGTCATGTCACCACCGGGTTCAAGTTCCGTTTCCGCTTCGGCTTCGGCATCGGGATCGGGATCGGGTACCGTGTCCGTTTCCGCTTCCGTTTCGAGTTCGCGCGCCAGTCCCAGCAATGTGAGTGCCAGTGCCCGGCGTTCGCCCTCGGCCACGCCCAAAGTGCCGCCCAAAGTTCTGCTTGTCAAGCGATCGAGCAGCAGTAGTCCCTCCTCAAACGGCAAGGTCACCGGCACGCCGCACTCGACCCCGCCAACGCGGCAGCCACTGGATAAAGGCTCTGTTGGCAGCGGGTCGCGTGCCGGCAAGTCGCCCAACTCACCCACCAACTCAACCACATCGCCGCCCGCCAAGAGACTGCAGTCGACCCTCGCCAGTCGGTAAGTGATCACTGATCAAATTTCCCAAGAGCCAGCACAAGCTATTATATATTTGTTTATAACATATTGAAAACAAGAAAAAATATTGATTTATTTATTAGTATTTGAAAACAAAGAAGCAGCAGTAAAGAAAATCGAAAAAGATAAAACACTGAAATGTGTTTGCTTTGAGCTACTGTCCATATAAAAACTCATAAAAAATCCATCTGTTCGACCTAAAATCTGTAAAGTTTTAAGTGCGCTATTAAATTTTTGTTACATTTAGAGGCTTTTTATTATAAAGTGAGGCACTATTTGCCTAAAAATAATTTCAGTTACAAACCTTAATATTTATTTACGTATTTTTTTTTATGTTTTTTGCTTTAGAACTTCGAAAAGTAATTATAAATATATCGAAGTTTTGTGATTAGAAATTCACATTGACTTTTGGCTTTGAAAAAAGAAATCAATTATACATTTTCTGACTAACAGAACTCAGTTGCTTAACAATAAAAACAAAGAGGGCCAAGGTGGTAACTAAAAACATGAATTTACAACAGTTACAAGGCTTCTTGTTTATGTTATAAAAGCAAAAAAAAGCATAGTTTTAACTACAATAACACGAAACATGTTTACGTTTGGTATTGATTTAGGTTTGGGGAATAACATTATATAATATGTAGTTTTTAAAGCAGAATTTCTTTTCTTATATTTCCGTTTCGATTCTGTTTATGTACGCGTGACGATTAGCTATTAAAACTTCACCCAAAACACCCAGCTAACCTTTGTAGTATTAGGTATTTTTTAATTCAAATAAAACATCTCCTAAGGTGCTTAATTTTCAAGCAGGGCATTTAGAACTTTTCACAACCGAAAGTATCTGTTTTTTGCCTTTTAGCAGCATATCTTTTGCACACATTCTTATCGCTCCCACAAAGAATACCTGACTTATCAAGCCCCTTATCATGACCAGTTTCTTTTGATGGATTTTTGACGTTTGTTTTTGTATGTTCCGTTTTTTGGGTTCGCTTTTTATTCGATAGGGCAATCAAATGTTTGTTAGTGGCCATTCAGACTTTCAGACACCTGCTTTTGTGGAAATCTTACCCACCTTTTAATGAGTTCAGGGGCAGCTCGCTGTGTAGATAACGATTGCACCCAAGTCACTAAATAATTCATCAAGCATTGCGATTCCATTTGAAATTCAATGTAGAATGAGCAGGGAATAAATAAATAATTGTGGAAATACAAGAAATGGGGTCTGCTTGAATTATAGGTAATTTTCCTCTGAACTTTCTCAAAAAAAATGTGCAAACTTATTTGCTCTATCGAAATGTTTGCAGTCTTTGACGTCATGTTTTTTCTTTTGTGTAAACAAATGTAGAACATTGACCCACCCAGAATTAGCTTAATTAGATGCTTAATTTCCCTGAGTGCGTGGGAGGTATGTATGTATACCTTAATAAACATTAACTAATTGCGATTGAGAGTAAGCGATTTATGGGGAAGAGGTGGCCAGGTTCAGTGGCTAAACTACTTAATTTATGGGATTCGTGTCGTGTGTATTAAACATCATTTAACCAAGGATAAGTTGAACGCGAGAAATCGTTGCGTGTGCTTTGCTTTAATTTCAAGTTGAATTTTTGCCACAATCTACGTACAATGATATAGATTGCTATATATAATATATATTTATATTAATTACGATGCAAATAGCTTGCGGTTATTCAAATAATAATGTGAGTTTTATAACGACATACATTATACAAATTAAGAACAAAGTCGCACAAACAAAGGTTCGGGGGAAGAGAAATGAATGCCTCTGACCTCTGACTTGTGCGGGGGGTTGGGAGTACCGCCCACGAATTGCTACAAAATTCCAGGAGGCAGAACAAATTTCCATTTAAAAATATATATTATTTGTGTGTTGACAAGTCGGTGGTAGTTCCCTGTTTTGTTACTTTTTTCGCAGTTCAGTTAACATGCAAAACATTTGCAATTACAAAATTTTCCGCAACCAAACAAAGCCCAACACAATGGCAGGCAGAAAATTAACAAAACCAAAAGCTTGTCTCTAAAATTATCAACTTTTTTTTCCGCTGTATTTTTATTTACATGACGAATGCGCATAAAAATTCATTAGATAAGAGAGATTTTCATCTCGGCATAGACACGATTCGGGGAATTACTTGTATTTGCTAGTTACCTTTTTTCTAACCATGGGTTTTCTTCATTTTAATCTGATGCCTAACGATGTCTACGATTTCAACAGGCCAAAGCCGCAAGGCATATTATTGTAGTACTCGTAAAAATATATATATATTCGTTTGTATATATATATTTGTCATCTTCTAAGCCGGCAATAACAAACTGAGCAATGTGAATGTATCTTAAAGTGTGTATTTTTGTTCGGCTCTCGATACCAATGAGCGTGAGTGTGTGAAAAACGCCCAAGCTCAAGCTCAAAGCGAGTTAATTTGAGTCAACTGGCATGCTAATGTATATATATACATATATGTATATTTGTATTTATACTATGTATACGCGTTTGTGTGTCAGTATATCGAGGTGTGGAAGTATCTTTTGGTTTTGTTTCAAATTGCTGCAGTTAGCATGCAAAAATCGCTTGGGAATTACGTAAATTCATGAATTGTTTACTCGTTATGAGAGAATTATGTGATATTGAGAATACTAATGGCGTTTATTTTAAAAGCGAAGGTATTTCGCTTTAATTATTTGAATTGTGTGTATAGCTAGGGTAATATTTGAGAGTATAAGGTCATAATATCAGTACTGTTTTGTATGACTAAATGAGGTAATTAGCTGTGGCGCATATTCAATTTCTAGATAGATATTTATTTATCTTATAAATTAGATAAGATTTTATGAAGATTGTCTCAGTGATTAATGCTTTGCTTTATTCATTTCCTTATTATTCATTTGGTTTATAAGATATAGTATTAATTTATATAAAATAATAACGTTATAAGCAACATATATAAGTTTATATTTGAGAGTGTTTTTATTTTGAATAAATGAGGTAATTGTCTTTGCTTATATTAGATGTGAAGAGATTTAACTAACGATTGAATAACTTAATGTCTCTAATAAATTATTAGCTTGTTATTTTTGAATTTATGAGCACATTGTTAGTATTTAATGCTGTGAAATTAATATATTAGTCTTTCCCTCTTTATTATTTTTATTTTAAATATATGATATCTATATAAATAAATTATTAATGCTTTCATTCGCATAAAAAAACCTATATCAGTATGAACAGTGAGTAGTGAGTTCGTGTCATAAGCAAATTTCGTCATCTATAGAGGAACACTTGAAAGCATTCAGACAACAAAAAAAAAAAAAACGAAAGCAACTTGAAGATATTAAAACAAAAACCTTTTATTCACTCAAATTCAGTTGCAATCCATTTTCGATTCAAGGAAAAAACTAATGACAAAAACACCGAAAACCGAAAGGAAATAAATAACTCAAGACGAGCACAAAGCTATATTTAAGAGCTCTCTGTCTTGGGTGTCCATCGGTGTACACATGTTATCAGCCAAGGGAGAACAGCGTGTAACTTGTAGATAAACAAGCCAAAGCAAATAGCCAAAAGCCAGTCCAAAAAAATATCATAAATTTCGACAAGGTCAACAGAAATACGAACAATTAAGGGAAGCACACGAAAAAATTACGGCCACGGATCTAAGAAAACTTGAAATGCTAATATTGGTTTTACTTCTAGAAATAGATTGAGCATTTCCTCTGGAGTAGATCGTTTTTTCTTTTATTTTTTTTTTTGAGTCTTGTGGCGTGAAGGTAATTTAGGAGGGGGTATAAAAGGCGAGGGAAATCATACATCAGTCTGGACTAAGGCCCCGCTGAGCATAAAAACAATTTCTGCCTGGTAAGCGGATTCATTAACACGTGCATGTGAAACTTTTGATTTCTTATTTCTGACGGTGCCTAGTCAGCTGAAGTTTTTTATGTTGAAGACTCTAATATATAGACATTTGATTAAGTACACAATAAGAAATATAATTAATCAATAAGATTATGATTACTTACTATATAAATACGATTTCAAAGCCCACGTAACGTTTCATTAAATATTTAAGATATAAAACCGTTTAAGCAATCTTGGACTGCAATCTTTTGTCGATCGAAATATCAGCTTAAACTATTCAAAACGATTTCCAAATTGGGTTACTGCATAAATTAAATCTCGTCGTGAACTGTCGTTAAAATATATACAATTCAATTTCTCACCGTGCATTCATTAACATCCATCAGATACAACTGTCTATATTGTGTTTACGACTTTGACCTTTTGCAATGATATGGTAGTTTAACTCTAATGACGCCGCGACGATTGTCTCTCTTCACCCCTCACTCTGATAAACAAAAAAGCCATAAATGTCATGGTGTTATTAATAAAAGTTGCCCATCACACTCAATTGGATTCATGCTGTTGCCCGTTGTTGATTGTCAATGGCATGGAAAGCGCTAATAAAGTCGTTTCCATCTGGCAAGAGTGGATACCAGCCATTGGCACAGGCTCAACTTTAACTCCGAGCCATCATAAAAAATCAGACAGACTGACAGTCGGACTGACACGACATTTAAAGAGTGAGGCAGAGCCTTAAGCCTGCCTGGTGGCAAATATTGTGACAAGTGGCATGATGAGGGCTGTCAACACGGCGAACTCACGCGCCCATTTAACGCCCACAAGAATAATATAAATGCGCGCTGTTTTTTTAATTAAAAATGCAACCAGTTTGTTTTTTATATCTTTTTACTATTATGTAATATTTTGCCGGCAACCGTAACAAGATACACCGAAAAGGTAAACTAGTTTTGGCCAAGAGAAAAAGATAAAAAAAAGAAAACTGACCCCCTGCCCTCTCTCTCTCTCTGAGTGGGCTCTTTCCACTCTTTGTTTACCTTTTTAATAAACAATTTTTCAGTTTGCTTAGCTGGGGCCATTCATAAATTCTTAATGAAAATGCCAAATAAATGTTTATAAATATTAAATTAGCTGCTCGGGACAGGCAAATGAAGATACCATTTTAGGATTAACAGGCCTGCCGGACTAACAAATGTGAATATAAATATTTTAATACTCTTGCAAATCCAGTTTAAAATCGAATAAGCTCAATAATTTCTTCGATTTTGGAAACCAGTATTTATTTTAATGCCTGCGATTATTTTATCGATTCAAAGAATCATTTTTATTGCAGCTAATTGTTCATGTTTTTTGTATGCCTCGAGAACGGAAGTTTCGCCATTAAATACGAGAAGAAAAAGTACCAAAGACCTTTTAATCATAGAACAGAGAAACCAAGCGGAAATGGCAACAAAACTACAATAGCACAGCCTCAAAATGTATATATATATATAAAAAAGCCACCAAATAGAGCATGAATTTTATTATTGGAATTTTTGTTTCCTTTTAAAACGAAAAGTAAAATTTGAAAGGCAAATAATTTGCACAGCATGAGATGAAACGGTTGTGGATATTACGTGCTGAGTGGTATACATAAATGATGAGGAATTCTTTACCGCTACGCTTGTGCAAATAAAATTGTTTAAATATGTTCAACTGAACAACTTACCCCTTTTTTCAGCTCGGAAAACTTGTTACTCAAGCGAACAACTCAAACCGTGTTAAATGTTAAATATTTGATTGACAACAAAAAGAAACAAAGCAAATTGAAACACGCCCAGCCCAATTGTTCCGCTGTTTAACAAAATTAAATAAAACTCGTAAAAGTGGTCTTCTTTTGTTTGCCACAAATGTTGAAACTTAACGAGAAACTAGTTGAGTAAATTTACAAATTTAAGTGTAAACTTATCCCTTTGCAAAAATCACCGAAAATGTGGTTGAACTCTGGCTCGTTTCGTTTGTTGCCTTTGCAATTTACCCAAGTGAAATGCCAACAAAAAATGTTGAGTTTTTCGACAACTTGTTTTCGGTGGAGTCCCCGAACGGAAAAGTTGAGAAAACCATTTAGATAAATGCAAATGAGTTTTAGTTGCTCTTGGACTGAGTTACACAATACCATATTTGTTGACCCTGAACTTGCGCCGAAAACTTGATCCGGGGGTACACAGCCAATTAGGCCTCGTGTGAATATTTATGCGCTAATCAATGATCGGCTCTTATTTACGAGCGTGTTCGTAACGCTTTTGTTTTATTTTTTTCTGGCTAAAATAATAAATTTCCATAAGCCGGAGAGAGGGCATCCAGATTATGGGCTTGGTGGGAAATTTATGGGTTGGGTTAAGTTGCCGGCATGTGACCCCCAACAACCCCAAAAATACAAACTCCCCTTTTTATGAGTGACACTTTTCGTGTGTGTGAAATGTGGCGAAAATGTGGAAGAACCAGCCCGGAGACCATAAATCATTATTAGGACTGACAAGTACCTTATTTCGGTTGCCTGATTTTTGGGATATTTAAGGTTTTATTTGGTTTTGAATTTAAAGTGTATTTACTGGAATCTTTTTCATGAGTTTCTATGATTAATTGGCATCAACGTCAAGACCAAAAAATAAAATAAAAACTATCTTCATTGTTCTAAATTTAATAAAGCTAATTTATTATTGAGTTATTTCCATTTAATTTCAAGAAGTTCAACACCACACATTAATCTCCTCAAAAATGAAGCTTCTTATGAAATTATAATGCCTGAAATATGTCAAAGAAATCGGCTTACTTCATTTATATTTTACCCGACTAACAAATGGCAATGCTGATTGGGAGTGACCCGAAAAAATGGTTAGAAATGTCTTAGGGCTCACAATTCTAATGGAACGCCATAAATCTCTCAGACACATTTACATTTTAACGCTGTAACGAGTTTCATTGAAGAAGTGTGTTTGTAAGGCAGCAACGGGTGTATATTTCTTTTGTTTCAAACATAAGCTTTTTATATTGTTTTCAAGTGGTTTCCATTCCGTTGACTCCGGCCAGAGGTCGCTCCGGGGTCTGAATTTTATTAATTGAACGAGTTCTCTGCTGCCTTGTGGCAGATTTGGCCAACGGGTTTGGGGTCAACAATAAAGTTGTTTGCCAATGGATATTGAAACCAGAACGAACACTCCCCAAAGCAGAGTTCCCAGCAAAAGGTTTTCCTCCGATGATGATGATGTAATTCAATCGAGCGTAAATCGAATCGAACGAATGGTCAATCAAAATTAATGAAATTGCTGAATGCAAATCGCAGCCTTTTGTTGCATTTTGACGTCAATTAAGCATTTCATTCTGAACTGAGCTGAGTTTTCCCCTCAAATGGCTACCCCTGGGAACGCCTGTAGAATTTTTATTCACGCTCATTGTATATTTTTCCAGTCGTAGATTTTGAATTTCTCGCGTTGGCCACTAACGCATTTGCATTAACAATTTATGCCAATTTTCAGCTTCTACTTCAGCTACTTTTTTCCCTGTTGGTTTTCGCTTTGCCAGAGTAATTACGAGTACTGGCGGGGAGTTTACAAGTTTTTGGCTGCTTAGTTAAGTGCGCACAGAAACGGCAAATTTGAAATTGTAATGAAGTTGGTTTCTGCGGCAAAACTTTTCCAGTAGCTAAAGAAAATTGTTTATTAGCTACTGGGGGTGGTGCCCAAGGGAGCTTTCACACAAGGTTGCAGGCAGTCAACATTTTTGAGAACTTTTTAAAAATTTTATTAAGCTAGAGTTTAGGGGTTTTCTCGGTTGGATTAGGCAAAGCTGAGTTAATATAGAGAAGGTTAAATGGGATTGAACTTCAGGCAACATTTTTTGATAAGGTCTGATAAGAGGTAACAGATAAAATTCCAGGTGAAAGCTATCAGTCAGATTTATGATGGCTTTGATTAAAAATCGACAATAAATGATAACAAAGTTCAAGGATTTTTTGTTACTTCTTTGTCTTATACAATTGTCAATGGACAATAACAATTAATGTATGATTCATATGTGGAAATTACGAAATCTTCATATTTACACAATATTCTTGTTTGATTCCTCGTAATTAAATTCCTTTCAACACTTTAGGTTATTTATTGCTTTGAAGACGATTTGAGGATAATTTCCAGCATTTGCTGACGTAAACTAGACAATCTACAAGTCGGATTTAAATTAAATTTCCATTTAAACTAAGCCAGTTATCAATTAATTACTCATAAATCACAATGAGCTTTCAGCATTCAATTTGTTTCTGCCATAAATTCACCTCTTGCTCCATCTATCCTTATTCTATGCCAACCCTTTGCAAATTAAATTGAAATATGTGACACTTTGCCCAGTTTACTTGGGGGAATTTTTTGGGTCAGACACATTAATGTGTAATTAGCAACAGCTGACCTCAATTTTTGCCGAGAGGTCTTTCCTTCCTAGAAGGCAGGAAAATACACTTTCTCGGTGTTGGCGTGTGTAAACAGTCCCACGTGTCCAATGACATTTGATGGCATTTTAAGTGCCAGCGCATGAACAGCTGAGTAATGCTCCTCTGCGGTATTCGTTGCTCATCATCGACATCATCATTTGATACTACCTATATAGGTTGAGGTTCCATAAAGAAAACAAAAAAACGCAAGGGAGCGAAGCTGGTGGAAAAAATACCTCCAAAACCATAAATTAACGTGAGCGTGGCAAACAAATTGCCTTCCGTATGGAAAATTATTGCGTCTGTGTGTGTGCAGCCAAATAAAGTGGAAAATAGAGAAAGAAAAGGAAAATTATTTTGGGGAAAAGAGAGGAAGCAACGCCTAGGAATCGACGACAAATCACGAATTTGTCAAGGCACATCAGCGAGCTTGAAATACCTGAAAATACTCCCCAGACACGTGAGCATTTACGCAAGTTACGTCAAGTCAAGTCAGACATTACGTTATACTATATAGAAATGTAAAGATACATATATATTTAAAACCACAAGTTGGTTAAGCAATCATAAATATAGATCAGCAATCATTTTAAATTATATATTTTAATGCTTAAATATTGACTGGCTTTAAATTTAGAAATGTGAGGAGAATTATCTTAAACGGAAGTATAATTTGTATATTTTAATATAAATAATAAACCAATAAATGCATATTAAAAAAGTCAAAAAGATTACGACATATTTTCTATTAACTCTAGTAATATGAATACCTTTAATTCCCTTTCTTTCTGTGTAGAAACGAAACAAGCAAAAGTCACTAGACTTAACCCTCGACATCTGTCGCCCGTTTGACCCCCTTGAACACCTTTTGCCCGACTCACAACGACTTCTTGTAGAGGATATTGATTTCTTCGTGCTGCGAACATTTTCCTTTGGGCTTTGGCAACATTTTGACTGCTATTAAAGTTCTCAAAAGAAAAGAAAAAGACTCTGGTTTTTCCCACACGTTTCGTAATGTCAGCAGGAATTTTCCCCTATGCTTTTCCCCCTTTTTTCTTCATCTAGAGTGTGTGGCAATCGTCTGACGATTTTAATTTGTCGCCTTCCTTTCTTGTCTTATCTTGGCTTTTGGTGGGGAAAATGTTTTACAAGTTGGTGAAATTTCCCGGCATGTTGTTGCCTTCAGCTTTTCCTGAGGATTTTTGATTAATTGTTTCTTGCCGCTGCCCCGAACCGATTTAAAGTTTTTTTTTCCTCTTTGTCTTTGCTCTTTTGCGCTTCTTTATAAATTGGATATTAACTAATGAGCTTAAGTGATTTGGTTGCATTTTCAGTTTTCTTCAGTTGTTTGTTGTTGTTGTTGTTGCATTTTCCCCCCGTTTTCATCGGGTTTCTTAAGCGTTGTGAAAGCATCAAAGTTTGGGAGAAAATTTCGCTTCGCTATGGGTGTTCGTTCTATGGAAAGGGAAAATTAAGTTGCTTCAAGTTTTCCATGCTTGTGTGTGGTTGGGAATTGTGATAGTCATTCATGGTTACCTCAAGTTGGTCATCAATGGGGTTATATAAGCTATTGATTTATTTGTTGTTAGAGTGTAGATATTGTTTGTGCTTTAAAGTTATAGAATTAGTTAACTTAAACATATTATGTTGAAGGATTTTGTTGAATTCAAATTCTACAGATAATTATACATTTTTCTGTCTAATGTTATCCTCCTTAAAATTCTACTAATAAGAGATTTTCTAACAGGGTTTATCTTTTTAAATCCTTGAGTTTGTGTTATTGAAAAGTAACTAAAATATTGTAAACCATTTGTTAAACCAACGTTTATTTTTCGTATTAATAATCTAAAACAATTTATACTAGAGTCTTATCTAATTTTATTACTATTAATACATACAGCTCTTAAATAATGCATTTTACTGCGAACTAATTCTACTTGTTCCACTTATCTATCCTATCTTATCTATAGTAACTTACACGAAATTACCAACAGTCTTTGCCCTAAAATCAAGTCTTAAACAACTATTACCTTAATAAATAATAAATTACATTATTATTAAAAAGAAAAGTACACCCACCCCCTATTTCCATTAGACTTAAGCGCCCACTCGTCTCCCTATGATATCTCCATAACCATATCTGTGGTATATAGACTTCAAAGCGATTTTTAGCCAGCCACTTAGACGCCCATCAACTCCTACCCAACATGTTCTGTCTTCTTAAATAAAACGGAAAATTGTTTGGCCCACAAGCAGGGCACAATGCCTGGCTGCCCGATATTACAATATACACACAGACAAATAATTCCAACTCATGAATCACACACCAGACTTATTTATAAACGACATCAGCGGCCCATCCATCCGCGGCACTAACTCAACGGAACTCAACCCAGAGCAGGCCCAAACTCTATTTTTGCCTGCTCGCCCGGCAAAAACACACAAGAAACAACAACAACAACAAAAAAAAAAAAAA